>OY992881.1:20274220-20276720 GCA_963921405.1 Cepaea hortensis | reverse complement strand
GTAGGGTGATGTGTTGAGAGTTGACTTACTACAAGAGAAGATGTGTAGGGTGATGTGTTGAGAGTTGACTTACGGCGAGTGAAGATGTGTAGGGTGATGTGTTGAGAGTTGACTTACGGCGAGTGAAGATGTGTAGGGTGATGTGTTGAGAGTTGACTTACGGCGAGTGAAGATGTGTAGGGTGATGTGTTGAGAGTTGACTTACTACAAGAGAAGATGTGTAGGGTGATGTGTTGAGAGTTGACTTACGGCGAGTGAAGATGTGTAGGGTGATGTGTTGAGAGTTGACTTACGGCGAGTGAAGATGTGTAGGGTGATGTGTTGAGAGTTGACTTACTACAAGAGAAGATGTGTAGGGTGATGTGTTGAGAGTTGACTTACGGCGAGTGAAGATGTGTAGGGTGATGTGTTGAGAGTTGACTTACTACAAGAGAAGATGTGTAGGGTGATGTGTTGAGAGTTGACTTACTACAAGAGAAGATGTGTAGGGTGATGTGTTGAGAGTTGACTTACGGCGAGTGAAGATGTGTAGGGTGATGTGTTGAGAGTTGACTTACGGCGAGTGAAGATGTGTAGGGTGATGTGTTGAGAGTTGACTTACGGCGAGTGAAGATGTGTAGGGTGATGTGTTGAGAGTTGACTTACTACAAGAGAAGATGTGTAGGGTGATGTGTTGAGAGTTGACTTACGGCGAGTGAAGATGTGTAGGGTGATGTGTTGAGAGTTGACTTACGGCGAGTGAAGATGTGTAGGGTGATGTGTTGAGAGTTGACTTACGGCGAGTGAAGATGTGTAGGGTGATGTGTTGAGAGTTGACTTACTACAAGAGAAGATGTGTAGGGTGATGTGTTGAGAGTTGACTTACGGCGAGTGAAGATGTGTAGGGTGATGTGTTGAGAGTTGACTTACGGCGAGTGAAGATGTGTAGGGTGATGTGTTGAGAGTTGACTTACGGCGAGTGAAGATGTGTCGGGTGATGTGTTGAGAGTTGACTTACTACAAGAGAAGATGTGTAGGGTGATGTGTTGAGAGTTGACTTACGGCAAGAGAAGATGTGTAGGGTGATGTGTTGAGAGTTGACTTACGGCAAGTGAAGATGTGTAGGGTGATGTGTTGAGAGTTGACTTACTGCAAGAGAAGATGTGTAGGGTGATGTGCTGAGAGTTGACTTACGGCGAGTGAAGATGTGTAGGGTGATGTGTTGAGAGTTGACTTACGGCGAGTGAAGATTTGTAGGGTGATGTGTTGAGAGTTGACTTACGGCGAGTGAAGATGTGTAGGGTGATGTGTTGAGAGTTGACTTACTACAAGAGAAGATGTGTAGGGTGATGTGTTGAGAGTTGACTTACGGCGAGTGAAGATGTGTAGGGTGATGTGTTGAGAGTTGACTTACGGCGAGTGAAGATGTGTAGGGTGATGTGTTGAGAGTTGACTTACGGCGAGTGAAGATGTGTAGGGTGATGTGTTGAGAGTTGACTTACTACAAGAGAAGATGTGTAGGGTGATGTGTTGAGAGTTGACTTACGGCGAGTGAAGATGTGTAGGGTGATGTGTTGAGAGTTGACTTACGGCGAGTGAAGATGTGTAGGGTGATGTGTTGAGAGTTGACTTACGGCGAGTGAAGATGTGTCGGGTGATGTGTTGAGAGTTGACTTACTACAAGAGAAGATGTGTAGGGTGATGTGTTGAGAGTTGACTTACTACAAGAGAAGATGTGTAGGGTGATGTGTTGAGAGTTGACTTACGGCGAGTGAAGATGTGTAGGGTGATGTGTTGAGAGTTGACTTACTACAAGAGAAGATGTGTAGGGTGATGTGTTGAGAGTTGACTTACGGCGAGTGAAGATGTGTAGGGTGATGTGTTGAGAGTTGACTTACGGCGAGTGAAGATGTGTAGGGTGATGTGTTGAGAGTTGACTTACGGCGAGTGAAGATGTGTAGGGTGATGTGTTGAGAGTTGACTTACTACAAGAGAAGATGTGTAGGGTGATGTGTTGAGAGTTGACTTACGGCGAGTGAAGATGTGTAGGGTGATGTGTTGAGAGTTGACTTACGGCGAGTGAAGATGTGTAGGGTGATGTGTTGAGAGTTGACTTACTACAAGAGAAGATGTGTAGGGTGATGTGTTGAGAGTTGACTTACGGCGAGTGAAGATGTGTAGGGTGATGTGTTGAGAGTTGACTTACTACAAGAGAAGATGTGTAGGGTGATGTGTTGAGAGTTGACTTACTACAAGAGAAGATGTGTAGGGTGATGTGTTGAGAGTTGACTTACGGCGAGTGAAGATGTGTAGGGTGATGTGTTGAGAGTTGACTTACGGCGAGTGAAGATGTGTAGGGTGATGTGTTGAGAGTTGACTTACGGCGAGTGAAGATGTGTAGGGTGATGTGTTGAGAGTTGACTTACTACAAGAGAAGATGTGTAGGGTGATGTGTTGAGAGTTGACTTACGGCGAGTGAAGATGTGTAGGGTGATGTGTTGAGAGTTGACTTACGGCGAGT
>OY992881.1:20264220-20269220 GCA_963921405.1 Cepaea hortensis | reverse complement strand
GCGAACACAAGCAAGCAAGCAATTATATGTTTCATCTAATCACTGTCTTTTCACTACTTCTATGAGCGTCGGTCAATGCATATATGTTTATTTCTCAGAATGATTATAGCTCACGTCAAATCCCATTGTTTTACCAGAAGAAAACTCTGCAATCCAATGTGTGAGGTTGATAAACTCTAAAGCTGTAAAGGTCGTACAATAGAATATTACTACTACAACAAGGAATTTAATATAAGACCACGGTAAATAGTACATGAGGTTCTAGAGGTACCTGTCACAATCAGCGAACTGGAGCAAGCAATATCAAAACTGAAAATGAGAAAGTCACCAGGAGTTGATGATATCTCCAATGAAATTATCAGGAACCCAGGAACAGTGGCCAAAGCAAAGCTGTTGCAGATCTTCCATAACAGTTGGACCTTAGACAGTGTTCCACAAACCTGGAGAGAAGCAATCATGATACTTCTCCTAAAATCAGGGAAAGATAGTTACAGTGCCTCCAGCTACAGACCAATTAGCCTCACCAGCTGTCTCTGCAAAAGAATGGAGCGCATCAGCAGTCACAGACTGCAGTGGTACATTGAAAGTGAAAACATAAATATGCCACAGCAGGCGGGCTTTAGGCTGTGTTACTCTACGGAAGATCAGACAACCTACCTCTCTCAAGATATTGAGGAAACATTCCAAGAGAAGAAACTGGTGCTTGAGGTATGGATAGGTCTAAAGAAAGCCTTTGAGAAAGTTTGGAAATAAGATCTGATGAAGAAAGTGAGAAACGATAAAGTCATTGAAAGAATGTACAAATGGGTGAAAGCATACTTGCACAACAGAAGAGCCCGAGTACAGATAGACGGACGCAAGAGCAAGAAAGTACTACTGCGTCACGGTGTTCCCCAGGGCGGAGCATTGTCCCCCAAACTTTTTTCTAATCTTCGTCAATGATTTTGTTGCTAAACTACCACATGGAATTACAGCGGCAATGTGTGCTGATGACCTGCTTCTATGGGGCACAAATGAACATGCATCAGTGACCACCAGATTACTACAAAGAGCTATAGATGCATTTGTGGCATGTGCAAATAGATGGTGTATCAGCATAAACACTGACAAGTGCAGCACCATTTTATTTACCTCTCTCCAAAACAAAAGGCAGGATCATCCACATAAATGGAATACACATAAGAGATGATAAAGAACCAACATACCTTGGAGTAACATTTGATAGCAGGCTGACATGGAGAAAGCACATTAACAAAGCAGTAGCAAAAGCCAGAAGGAAATAGCCATCCTGAGAAAACTAAATGGAACCACATGGGGAGCCAGTGGTAAAATATTTATCAAAGTTTATCAACAGAGCATACGACCACACCTGGAATACGGGTCAACTGCGTGTGCTTAGCATAAAAAACCACACTACAAGTGCTGGACAAGGTGCAAAATCAAGCACTTAGAGTCACCACAGGAGAGATAAAATCAACCTTTATAGTGGAGATGGAGAAGTTGGAAAGAACACAAGCACTGAGAGAGCGCAGAGATACGAAAACCATAACACAAGCAGAAATGTTTCTCAGCATGCCAGACCACCCTATTAAGAATAGAGTTGAAAACGTAGCTATGGGACGGTTGAAAAGAATCAGTTTTATCCACAGGCCAAACGACTATGCAGAGAAACCACCGATCTGCCCACAGTTGGTATACCCCTGAAAACTATTCCAGAGCGAACTCCATGGAAAGATGAACATAGACTATCACTACAAATCTAGACAAAAGGGAGAGGAACATTTGACAAGGAATAACAGAACAGTGTACAGTGCAGAACAGCCACTCTCAGCTTCCTTGATGAAGAATATCCACAGGACCTTTGGATCCGAGTCTACACAGATGGGTCAGCACAAAATGCTGTTCGAAATGGAGGAGCGGGGGTGTACATAGAATGCCCAAATAATACCAGGGACATGGCCAGAGTAACCACAGGAAAGTAATTCCATAACTATGATGCTGAAATCAATGCCAACGAGATACATACAGAGTAATTACTAAATACCAGCCATGGTACACAACCTGTGATGCTATTAGCAGATACAAAATCATACTCGAGGCGCTCCTGTCTCGGAAATTGCCAGTACTAAGGACACTACTTTCTGAACTTAGCAGTCAGTGTAAGGTCACCATACAGTTAATACCATATCATGTGGAATACCCGGAAACGACATAGCTGATCGATTGGCTAAGGCTGGAGCAAAAGAAGAACAGCTTGATGTGTCCGTTACAAACCACCAAAAGAAAAGAATGATCAAATCAGTCAGAAAGCCACCAAAACCTGCTAAAGACGACTACCACTTTATGGACAGACCAGAACAAGTCATTATTTTGCGCCAAAGAACAGGACACAATAGATTACGCAACTACATGTATACAAAATTCAAGATTGGTGAAACAGCCATGTGCACATGTGGATTGGCGTCGCAGACAGCAGAGCACATACTCCAAGACTGCCCAAAATATAACATATCTAGGCAAACCTTCTGACCTAGAGATATGACAGTGGAAGATAAACTCTATGGACCACTGAGTGAACTAAACAAGACAGTTCAATTCATACAAGAGACAATATTGCAGTTATAAACATATTTCAAGCGAACAAAAGAAGAATCAGTTAATTATAATCCATCCATCCATTATGCGCCATGCCGATAAGCGTGGGCGGTCATGTTCTGCCATCTCTCTCGATCACCAGAGCCGTGGATCAGCTCCGTGTTCCTGTCTCGACCATGCCATGTGGCCAAGCCATCCAGGTATTTACTTCTCGGTCTTCCCCGTGGTCTCTTCCCTTCGATCTTGCCAGTCGTCACCAAGTTCTCTAAGTCATTTCTTCTCATAACATGCCCAAACAAATTTGAATGTCTACGTCTAATGACTCTAATCAGTTTACGATTTTCATTTGTTTCTTGAAGGACTTGTTCATTGGTTTTTCTGTTTGTCCATGGTATTCTTTGCATTTTCCTCGGAAACCACATTTCCACAGCCATCAGCTGTTTTTCAGCTTCACTGCTTATTGTCCATGCTTCACATCCATACGCAAGTATATGTTCTATGTAGCACTTCAACACTCTTTTTCTCGTTTCAGCTGATATCTTTTTATTGGTCAGTATGTTTTTCATCTTGCAAAAGGCTACCTTCGCAATGGCAATTTTTGTTCTAATCTCTTCAAGGCATCTCAATTCAGATGTTACGACTGTGCCGAGATAACTGTATCGCTGTGTCACTTGCTTAAGAATATGCCCATTTACTCGTATATCACATTTTGGTATTTCCTTCTTCCCAGTGACGATCATTATCTGTGTCTTCTTAATATTCAGTGCTAACCCTAGTTGTTCACTGTGTGCAAAAACTGCATCTACTAACTTTTTTTAGGTCCTGTTCATTGTCTGCAATCAAGACTGTATCATCTGCATATCTAATGTTACTGATGTAATCCCTCCCCCCCCCCCCCAATGTTTATTCCTTTCATATCTTATATATAAAATAGAATGCATGTATGTCTGTATGTATTTTATGCGTTCGCGAACGGTCCATCCGATTGAGATGAAATTTTCTACACGTCTTCCTCTCATTCCCGTGCTGCCAACTGTCATATTTATTTTAGAGTACAAACATATTTACTTAATATTATTTAATATTTTAATTTACATTATAATGTATATATAGCGAGGGGACATAACTTCTAATAGCAAATAGATCAAAGAATCCCTGAACCACAACGCTAGGAAAAGCGAAGAAAATGACGTAACTACACAGAATCGTCACACGACAATGTCAATAACAACTCATCTTTTTATGTGTAAAGAAGTTATCTACAGTCATGTAGGTGATTAAAAACACTTTTCATTACATATAATGTATTTATTTTAGATATGTTAAAATTAATTTGGAATAGCATCTATCTATCTATCTATCTATCTATCTATCTATCTATCTATCTATCTATCTATCTATCTATCTATCTATCTATCTATCTATCTATCTATCTATCTATCTATCTATCTATCTATCTATCTATCTATCTATCTATTATCTGCCTGCCTGCCTGCCTGCTTGCTTGCCTGCCTGCCTGCCTGCCTGCCTGCCTGCCTGCCTGTCTGTCTGTCTGTCTGTCTGTCTGTCTGCCTGTCTGTCTGTCTGTCTTCCTCCCTCCTCCCCCTCCTCCCTCTTCCTCGCTCTCCTCCTGCCTCCTCCTCCTAATCCCTCCTCCTCCCTCCTCTTCCGCTGCCTCCTCCTCTCTCCTCCTCCTCCTCCTCCCCCTCCTCCTCACCTCCTCCTTCTGCCCCCCCCCCGCATCCCTCCTCCCTCTTCCTCCCTTCTCCTCCTCCCTCCTCCTCCCTTCTCCCCCTCCTTCTCCTCGCTCTCTTCCTCCCTCCTCCTCCTCCCTTCTCCTCCTCCCTCCTCCTCTCTCCTCCTCATCCCTCCTCCCTCCTCCTCCTCGGTCTACCTACTCCTCCTCCCTCCTCCTCTCTCTCCCTCCTCCCCCTCCTCATCCTCCCTCCTCCTCCTCCCTCCTCCTTCTCCCTCTTCCTCCTCCCTCCTCCTCCCTCCTCCTCCTTCCTCCGCATTCTCCCTCTCCCTCCCCTCCTCCTCCCTCCTCCTCCCCCTCCTCCTCCTCCTTTCCCTCCTCCCTCCTTCTCCCTCCTAATCCCTCCTCCCTCCCTCCTCCTCCGCCGCCTCCTCCTCTCTCCTCCTCCTCCCCCTCCTCCTCCTCCACCTCCTCCTCACCTCCTCCTTCTCCTCCCCTCATCCCTCCTCCTCCCTCTCCTTCCTCCTCCCCTCTCCCTCCTCCTCCCCCCTCCTCCCTCCTCCTCCTCCCTCCTCCTCCCTTCTCCTCCTCCCTCATTTTCCCTCCTTCTCCCTCCCTCCTCCCTCCTCCTCCGCCCTCTACTCCTCTCTCCTCCTCCTCCTTCCCCTCCTCCTTCCCCTCCTCCTCACCTCCTCCTCCTTCCTCCCTC
>OY992881.1:20221720-20259220 GCA_963921405.1 Cepaea hortensis | reverse complement strand
ACTTGTATGAATTCCACTGTAATTTTTAGTTCACTCAGTAGTTCATGGAGTTTATCTTCCACTGTCGTCTCTCTAGGCCAGAAGGTTTGCATAGGCATGTTGTAATTTGGGCAGTCTTTGAGTATGTGCTCTGCTGTCTGCGACGCCAATCCACATGTGCACATGGCTGATTCACCAATATTGAATCTTGTATACATGTGGTTGCGTAATATATTGTGTCCTGTTCTGAGGCACAGAATAATGTCTTGTTCTGGTCTGTCCATAACGTGGTAGTCGGCTTGCGAAGGTTTTGGTGGCCTTCTGACAGATTTGATCATTCTTTTCTTTTGAAAAAAAAAAAAAAAAAAAAAAGTCCAGGTGTTCTTTTCTTTTGGTGGTATGTAACGGGCACATCAGGCTGTTCTTCTTTTGCTCCTTCCTTAGCCAATCGATCAGTTCTGTCGTTTCCTATTACTCCACAGTGGGATGGTATCCACTGTATGGTGACCTTATGCTGACTGCTAAGTTCAGAAAGTAGTGTCCTTAGTACTGGCGATTTGCCAGAATTTATTTCGTTTTCGTTGAGGTGAGTTTCTTGCAAGCAACATACGCTTACCTTTTCTTGATCCAAGATGTTTTATAGTTCTATTTTTTGTGTGTTTTGTTTTGCGGACTCCCTCCGCATTCCAGTGCATTTGTTTTAGTCTTTGTTTAGTATGGCCAGACGCTCGATTCTCAGGTCCCCTGGCTCCACAGGACATCTGAGAAGGACCTCCAGTAGCTGTGGTTGGACCCTTTCGAGGCATAGGGCCCGGCACTGCACCTGACTAGGGGTAGAAAGCAGGGCGAGCATCATAACTTTTAGCATTAGTCGACATATTTCATTACGCATGATTGCGTGGCATCCTGATTTCTGTGGTGCGCCTCTTGGATGGTCGCCTCCGTCTTCAGCACCTTTCCTTTGCTAGAGCAGACTGTGGTCTTACTCAAGTTTAGGTGTGTAGGCATGCACACACATGTCTGCGCATCCATGTATGTGCATACACATCTACAGCGTTCTGGTTATTTCTCGGCGCCAGTGACTCGCCGCCGCCCCTTCTCCTGTTAGTTAAAACAGTTCCGCCACGAGAAGGCTAGGAGCTGAACGTTTGCTGCATTGGTGATGAATGCACGAGCCATTGGGGTATTTATGCAAGGTTTGGCGCTCACCCCAACCCAGCCCCCGGCTACATACAGCACCATTTGGAACCATGTAATGCTATCAGTCATAACATCTGATGGGAGATGCCTTGAAGAGATTAAAACAAGAATCGCCATGGCGAAAGTAGCCTTTAGGAAGATTTAAAAAAACAACATTCTGACCAATAAAAAGATGTCAATGTAAACAAGAAAAAGAGTTGATTTATTTGGTTGTTTCTGGATTTGAGATTTAAATATTGAGCACAACCCACTACTGGCAATGCTGATCGTATTCTGATATGAGCCTAAGGCCTCTCCACGTCAATGTGGAAGCACCAGACTCGAGTTTCGCTCTTGTTTGAGCTCGTCAGTAATGCATATCCTTGACCGGACCCGGAAACAAACCCCGGATCACTGGCGTGTGAAACGGGTGTGTAACCACGCGGCACACGCTGGACACGGTCAAATTATCATAACAGAATATTACAACGTCACCCATCGTAGGCTGTAGCTCAAGATTTGCCCGATCGCCGCGAATGACGTCCGTCAATCGATGTGGACCCGAACGATCAGGTCTTCTCACTGACAAGGTACACCAGGCCGCCTAAATTCCAGCGAGCAATAATCAAATTGATTTATTTGGTTGTTTCGGCAAATCTTGGGTTGATTCAATGCTAAAATGCGAATTTATCGATTTTCATATAGAGCAGGGGTCACCAAATTACGGCCCGCGGACCGGATCCGGCTCGCGACGTCATTTCATCCGGCCTGCCGTGAGTATTCGAACTTACTTGATATAACGTATGAAACACGAGACGTTGTGATACAATTTAAATGTAAATATTATGTTTAGAATAATAGGAGATCTTCACACGTGCGGAGACCTCCTGGCTGCACTAGGCTGTTTATTTAGGCGGCCTTATTTATATATTTTGCAAACCTTATTATGAGATATATTCTATTACCAAATGAAGCCACCTGCCACGGCTTTACAAGAGTATGGAGTAGCATATCCCATGATACCCTGGTAAAATAAATGCATAGGATGCTTGGATGTTGTGTTGGCGTGCCTATAAGAGCCCAGTCACGCCATGTTCCCGCCTCTTTGGCCTTGAGAAAAACTGAGGCCGAAGAGATGCTGATGTCTAATTTTCAGCAGAGGGTTTGAACTCATTCCGCTGAGCCACTACCAAGCAGGTGGGCGAACATGCCCCAGGCACGGCCGAGCATGGCCACTGTTTTTCTAGACCGCATTTGAGAGGGCAGACAGGCCCTTTGAAGATCCAAAAGCTTCAAGATAATCTTGATTGTGGATTGACGATTATCTGCTGTGGGGTGAGTTTTGAATGAACCTTCATAGTTTAAATAGGAATATAGGAATATAATTGCTATGTCTGTGCCTGAGAACAATAATTGAGGGGTATATGCCTGGGAAGAGAGGAAAAGGAAGGCCAAAGAGAAGATGGGTGCAGGATGTGGCGGATGATCTCCAGATGGATGTATCTGAAGCGGGACATCTTGCTTATGATCGAGAGGTTTTCCGGAAGGTTGTTATGGCTGCGAGGTTCCGCAAAGGACATGCTACTGAATGAATGACCTTTGTTCCATCTTGTTGTCTGATAATTGCTGGTGTTGTTTATCAAACTACAGTTACAGTGTTGGATGATTATCCATTCTGTGATGAGGATCACTGGTACGGTGTTGGATGACCACCCATGCTGTGATGGAAGATCTTTGTCTATAGTTATTTACAGGCATATGAGTTATAATAAATAATGATATAATCTTTAAGGCATTTTCAAAGTTTTCATAATAATAATGCATAATGCATAACATTGTAACTCATCTTTTTATGCTTAAAGAAGTTATCTACAGTCATGTAGGTGATTAAAAACAGTTTTCATTAAAAATAATGGATGGTGTGTGGAAGGACATTCTTTTAAGTTACTGTGCGCCAGGAGCTGGGCGAAGCCACGCCGGGTCAGATAGATAGACAGACAGACAGACAGACAGACAGACAGACAGACAGACAGACAGATAGTCGGGAACGGGAACTTATATGACTACTTATATGAATTAAATGAGATGCTCCCCACCAGGGACTGGGTGAAGCCGGGCCGGGTCAGACAGACAGACAGACAGACAGACCGACCGACCGATCGACCGACCGACCGACAGACAGACAGACAGACAGACAGACAGACAGACAGACAGACAGACAGACAGACAGACAGACAGACAGACAGACAGACAGTCGGGAACGGGAGCTTATATGACTACGTATATGAATTAAATTAGATGCTCCCCACCAGGGACTGGGTGAAGCCGGGCCGGGTCAGACAGACAGACAGATAGACAGACAGACAGACAGATAGTCCGGAACGGGAGCTTATATGACTACTTATATGAATTAAATGAGATGCTCCCCACCAGGGACTGGGTGAAGCCGTGCCGGGTCAGCCAGACAGACAGACAGACAGACAGACAAACAAACAAACAGACAGACAGACAGACTGACAGACTGATAGATAGATAGATCCCCTCCAGGGACTGGGCGAAGCCGGGCCGTGTCAGCTAGTATATGTATGTATATATATATATATATATATATATATATATATATATATATATATATATATATATGTGTGTGTGTGTGTGTGTGTGTGTGCGTGTGTGCGGCCCCCCCCCCCCCCCCCACTAGCTTTACATTTGTCAGTTATCAGTTGGTTCATCTTCATTGCACTCTGGACAGGTCCATAAGTGCGCAGATCCTCCCCCTCGCTTATGCATCAGCGTTCGGTGGCCAATAGTGCCAATTCTGTGTTGGTTAACGAGGCACCTCGTTTTCCCCATATACCTCTCGTGAATGGCCGTGCCAATTCTTACTCCCAAGTCTTTCATCACAGCGATGTGGATTCACTGACGTCAAAGTCTTCTGTTCTCAATATGTCTTTAAGGACGTTAATAACATCGGCACGATCCATGGGGGTGCAGAGCCAGTTTATCATCTCGTTCATTTCCCTCGACTCCCGCATGTCCCGGGACAAAGATGAGGGTGACTTTACGGACAACAGACTTCCTCAGCGACTCAGTTCACTGTCTACGTACAGATCCAGCTTCGACCTTCCAAATCATGCTCATTAAATCACTTAGTACATACACGTTGGTATAATGCTGTGATTCTAGCCACAGGAAAGCCTGTGTTACTGCCATCACCTCCATCGTCATGCTGCTCGTGGGCTTAGTGTGGGCACCATGGATTCTTGGACGTATTCGGCCCGCTGAACGGGCTGTTTATTCCCATGCACTTCTCTGCTTCTTTACAACAGATCCATCTGTATAGATGAGCACTTCGGGGTTGTCTGCGTGTTCATTGATGAGCGCGTTGACCTCTGCATTGACAGTGACAGGGTTCTGTTCTCTGTACCGTCTGTCAAGTGTGATAATGCAGGAGAAGGCGCACTTAAAAGCTGGAGGCATAGGCACCCATTCCTTGCCGGGGTTGATACTGGTAGAACTGCAGACCTGTCTGATGATATCTTCCACCCGACCCATCCATGATTTGCCCCTCTTTAGCCTGTTGCCCTTTTCTCTGAATATATCTTCATGCAGAGGGTGCTGCTCATCCGCACTTATTTTCAAGTATGCACGAGCTCTCAAGATCTTGATTCTGTGTTCCATTGTCGGAAAGTCAAGGAGGTATCTCATTGCTACACAGCTGGTGTCTTTCGTGCAGCCCAAAATGATGCGCATGGCTTCGTTTTGTACCTTTTCAAGTCTTCCAATCTGTGTAGGGCTGACAGTGAGGATGGCCAGGGCATACACGATGGGTGAAAGCACTTGTCAATGCCGACCTACGCAAAAAAAGATTGCCCACCTCTGTTCTAGACAAACGAAGATATGAAAGCTACCGGCACACGCGATCACATTTGGCAACTTTGACTACGTCGATATGTCGATCATCTTTTGCAAAGATGATAGATAGTTCAAGATCTATGTGTCTGAATCTAAAGCTGTTCTCAGTTCCCGGTTGCATATATTTTCAGCTAAAAGATCAGAAATCAACAGCAAACTATTGCAGCGAATTCATAGAGAGCGTATAGGAGAAATGAATGAACTCAACAACAACACAACTGTAGCCAGACTGTCAACAAGGACTTAAGCCAACCAACATCTACATACTCACTTTCGCACCCTTCTCAAGCAAAGCCTCTGCGAAGGCTTTTCCCAGACCTTGTGCTCCCCCGGTAACGAAGACAGCTTTACCGGAAAGTTCCATGTTTTATGTTTCTGTGAATGTTGAAATACTTATTTTCCGTTGATTCTATCGATTGCGTCCACAAATTGTGATATAGCTGGGTCGTTGTACCTAAATTCACCCAAACACAACCGGATGGTGTTAACAGTTAAAACACTTCTCTTTATAAGTCTTCCCAGTCTAGTAAAGTAGGCCAAAGTACGTGTCGCGTTACACTTATTTGCTCGTGATAGCATTTCATACTTGATAACACGCTGAGATAGGGTTTATCGCCGAATTCGTAGTAGTAGATGCATGGCGTTTCTTTGAAGAGGCCGGCCTTATAATTATTTAGAGTAGCTTTTGACCTCTATATTTAATACACTGAGTATTCTTATCAGGAATTTCCTTTTCGTTGTTGTAATTTTTCTTTTCTCTTTTTCTGTCAGTGTCCTGGTTTGGCACTGGTAATATAGAGTTGGTAGGAAGATTGTATTGCAGATTGCTTTTTTAAAGTTAAATTGGTATCGTGATTTAACTCTTAGACGACCCCGAGGCCATTATTTGCGGCCGATACTTGCAAGCATTCGTAATGAGAAAACTTCTGTGTTGAATTTGTTACTTCGCCTTGCCGTGGTTATATATTTTAAATATCACTTATTATCACTTCTTCTTCTTGTTCTTTTGCCCTTTATCCCGCATTGGGACATAGTCCCTCAACCAACTTACTCCAGGTTCTACTATCTGTATCTATGTTAGTTAGTTAGTTAGTCGCAGTTCCAACTTCACAGCAACGGGTCGTCCCCATTATGCTCCGTTCCTGTGCCAGTGAATATTACACAAAACGCTCCCCACTGCACAATGTGAAAAGTGGAAAAGACAGGAGTCTCGACAAACAACAGCCCGCACAGATACACTGTGCATAATGTCGCCGCCAGAATGTCAACACACCAGTTTCCCACGAAACACCCAATTCATCTCTGATGGAATCGGCAGTCATTTTCCTATCTGGATGTTTCCTAGATGTTCACCTACACAGTCCACGAACATACAGTTCATCACCGACGGCAGTGGCAGTCAACCAGAAGCCCAGCAGCCACACATTTCTGCATAAGGGCAAAAACTGGTCAACTCTGGGACATAGCCACCTGCCATCGCTCCGAACATGCAGTCACGTTCCAAAAATAAAAACTTGGGCAGATTCAAAAGCACTTCACATGAAACTCACAGCTCACAGTGTCGCGCCACGCACTCACTCAGTAGCAGGGTGACGGATCCATCAAGCCTCCTTATCTGTATCTATCTTCTATAGTTATGGACAGGGGAAAGGGGGAGGGGGGGGGGGTCGTGCGTCTATGGGACCAGGTGGATACCATGGGAACAGATTGAGAACCCGTATGTGGAAATGATGAGATTGCGGGGGATTGGCAGGGTTCTGGCAGAATCCCAAAACTGAGAGGGAAAATCTGGAGAACTTTCCATCAGATAGCAATGGGGACGATAGTAGTGTGACTCTTCGCTGGCTATTGAATGAGAGGATGGATCGCGTATGGGAATGTCCTGAGTGCAGTGATGTCAGTTCTTAGCTCAACTCAGTTCAACTGTGTAGTTCAGTCCCTTCCTATAATGTTCATTTCTGTCTCTACTTCTCTCCTCCGTGAGCTTTAAGGACGTCCTGTAATGTTTTCCCCCTGTGTGTTCCAGACTAAGATCTTTCTAGCTATACTATTCTCGCCGGTCTCCCTGACCTAAGGGTTAACGTCTTTCTCCGTAATCCCGTTTGTTCTCGCGATTAATGTAACCTGTGCGAGAATCGGTAGCGGTTCTCGTCGCGTTGGTAACTTACGGGGTTTTTGAGCCGGCCGCTCAGAAAGCAATGGCAAACTACTGAGCGTAATCTTTCCTAGTGCTTCAACAGCAGCTGAAAAATGCTGGTGTTGACTGCAGCGTCCTGTAAGGGTTATACAACAACAACACACAAAATACTATTCACTGGTTTGCGCAATTCGTGACCTATCCAGTTCCAGCGTTATTACTTCACCTATTGATTCATTGATGTATTCCTGTTCTCTCCATGAGCTCCACACTGGTTATTTTATCATACCATTGTATTCCTTCTATTTTACGCAGGCACCAATTAGAGAATGTTTGTGGTTTATATGTAATTGTGGCACTGTTTGATTGTTTGTAGTTTATATGTAATTGTGTCACTGTTTGATTGTTTGTAGTTTATATGTAATTGTGGCACTGTTTGATTGTTTGTAGTTTATATGTAATTGTGGCACTGTTTGATTGTTTGTGGTTTATATGTAATTGTGTCACTGTTTGATTGTTTGTAGTTTATATGTAATTGTGGCACTGTTTAATTGTTTGTAGTTTATATGTAATTGTGGCACTGTTTGATTGTGTGTAGTTAATGAGTAATTTTGTCGCTGTTTGATTGTTTGTAGTTATGTAATTTTGTCGATGTTCTCCGTGTTCATGATCTGTACAGGAGCACCGATTTAACGTTATAATTGAATATTCTAAGTGTTGTGCTACTTTCAATTGTTTTCGACTTTCACAAATGTCCTAGTGTAATAAAAGATCATTGAGTCTTCTGTATTCGTAATATGATATCTGCATTTGTTTCACCCAATTTGTCTACATTGCTACCCAACTAGGTGTATCATTATGTCTCTTGAAGTGAGGTTTCCCAGAGAGAGATCAGGTGATCATTTGTTTGATTTATTCTCGTTGTCTTTGTCTTTCCGCTATGAATTTTTAAATCTAGTTATTGTGACCTCTCTTCCAGTGTTGTTAGTTGATCCTGCGTTTGATTTCGTATGTGAGACACGAGGACAATATCGTCAGCTTATAACGTTTATATTAAAACTCGTGGAAATAAACCCTAAATCTTTAACAGTATAAAGAGTTAAACTAAGAGACATTTCATTATTACAATGCAAGTAGTAGGGGAGGCGCAAACTAACTCGAAAACAAGGATCCACAACCGCCTGGTGACGTAGTATTTTACTATATAAAAAGTCATGATCCTGCATGATGACGTCAAAAACCGGATCCTTCGGCGACCACATTTTCAAGGGATGCAACCCATGAATAAATAATCGAACGTATTTTTGCACTGTTACTTCCCTTGATGTGTCATAAATTTTATATGTATAAAAATGTAATATTTGCTGGTATTATTGGTTGTAGCGGACCCTGGCTTAAAAAACTATCATCATACTAGTGATGATATTAAGGTGCAGTGCTCTTCCTCCTCGAGGTTTTTTTTCGTCTTCTTTCTTTATCTGGACTGGGTCGGGCATAAAACTATCATAATTCCATTGGTGCTGTGGTCATTGTGGCTTAGGGTTACAGTGCATTTCCTCGGGGTGGTCTAGGGGCGGGCCAGCGTGGGGATGGGGGATCAGGGGTGGGGCACGGTTGTCGACGTGTTGGGTAGGGCTAGGTGGTTCGAACCTCGGGTCGCGACAGGTGTCATATGAAAATCGTAATAGGTAAGCATGTAAATATGGTAGCTATATGATCTATAGAGGGTCGTAGTGGTGTAAACAATATCATCATACGGGTTACAAGTGAAAACCTTAAAAAGTAAAAATGGCCGATATTATTGATTGTAGCTGGTATAGCTTAGCGAAAGTCGTTGGTAAGTGGTGGGTAGCGGTTATTAGTGCCATGTAATGTGTCGTAGGGGCCTATGCACAATTATCACAATGCTTCAAATGAAAACATTAAAAAGGTAAAGATAGCAGGTATTATCGGATGTAGAGTGTATGGCTTAGTGAAATTCGTTGGTAAGGGATGGGTAGCGTTACTAGTGGTCCGTAGAGTGTCGTAGTGGCCTATTCACTATCATCACATAGGCTACAAATGAAAACCTTTAAAAAAAGTAAAAAATGGAAGATATTACTGATTGTAGCGAGTATAGCTTAGTGGGATTCCGTGGTAAGGGGTTTGTCCAATCATTCTGTATGTGTGATTGTTTTCACGCCTGTTAGTGAACGCGAGCCTTTGTTCATATAAAACAAGACCCTGACAGGCAGTGAACGTGGGAAGCTCGTCCGGCTTTTGAACGACAAGTGTTATACAGAGCGAAGGTGTGAACGTGGGTGCATCGTCCGGTTTTTGAACCAAATGTAGAAACATATGTGTGAAGACGAGTGAACGTGGGAAGCTCATCCGTGTTTGGACCATAAGTGATTGATTGAACGTGATAAGCTCGTCCATGTTTGGACCATATGTAATCGAGAGATTGAACGTGTGTATTAGACAGTAAACGTAGGATTATCATCCGTGTTTAAACCACGTATATAAAAGAAAGTGAGAAAGTAAACGTGTGAAATTTTATCTGTGTTTGAACCATACATAAAACAGAGTGTGAGACATGACTTAAGATGTGATGGCTTGGGAAAAGGTCTGTGAAACGAAAGAAAGCATCGGCGAAGAAATCATACTGAATTGAAATCTGAACTGACGACGAGACGACTATACATCCATACTTGACTGCATACAAAACTATAAACACTTAGTTGACAACGCATATACCACAAAAGCATACACATACTAATATTTTCTCACTCCCAAAGTAAACAGGTTTTTCATCTGTAATTGTAAAGGACTACGGTCATTTTCCTGGCTATAGAAGGCCAAGTATCCCTTCTCTGGTACAGTTACCAACAAACTTCCAGAGTTCAAAATTCCATCGTCACTTAAGTATTTTTTTTCTTATATACTTTTGTACGGGATCAGGCCTTAGCTGTAAATTTATTTTGTCATTATTGTATATAATACATATACTATATTTATTAACATATTATAGCTATTTTGCATAAAACCAATGTAACAAGATTGTAAAATTACCATGTCTACGTTACACGATTTCATTGAATCTGGGCTAAATTTAAATTTAACCGGAGATGAGTTAACAAAATGGAGTGAGGCAAAATATGCAGTATATGCCCAGTTACAGGAAAAAGCTAAAGAAAGGGAGGACAGAGCTGCTGAAATGGAACTCAAAAAGACTCAGTTAGAAGCTGAACTGAAAAGACAGAGTTAGACGCGAAGAATAAACAAGCAGAAACAGACGCTGGGATAAGAAAAGCTGAAATCAGTGCACAGAGCAAAAGAGAAGAACTTAAAATGCAGTTAAAAATTAAACAGCTAGAGATCGAAACATCAGCCGCTAAAGAATCTAGAAAGCTAGAAATGAAAGAGAAAGAAAACCAATATAAAAAGTATCAAGGGGCCGTGAACAATTTCGCTACTGGGGACTGTATCTCAGCATTTACTCAGAATTTTGAAACGAGAATGGAGCACTATCATGTGCCAGTAACAGATTGGAACATCATCTATATGAGAAGACTATCTGGGGAACCATTAAAAGTCATTTAGACCATCCCCAAAGAGTTAAGAAAAGACTATCACTATGTGAAAGCCAAAATTATGGCACATTTCCTATTAGATGAAGCAGGATATAGAGAAAAGTTTGCTAAGTTATCTCCAAAAGCAAAACAAACGTTCTCTGATTACAATTCAGTAGTACAGATTGTTTTCAGTAAGTGATTATCATCAGCTAACATTGATAACAATTTTGGTAAGTTGAAAGATCTGATATTAAGAGATAAAATCATCTCATCTCTGCCACTGCCCATTTCAAAATTTTTGCAAGAGTGTGAATGTGAGAGTGTACAGCAGATATAAAAACGGGGATCGGCTTACTTTACAGCCAATAAAGATTGTTTTGCAAATGTGCTGAAAGTCCCAGAATTCGTAGCAGCTGCTACATATGAAAGATCAAAACCAAATACTTACAACAGACAAAAACCTTTTAGGCAAGATAACAATTATCATTGTAAATATTGTAACTATCAACACAGTGAAAGTGAGATGTGTGATAAACACCCAGGCTATCTCACATATTTACAAAATTATATTGACAAGCAAGACAGAGAGAGAAAGAACTACAAACGATTAACCAAATGCTATCTTTGCAAGGCGTATGGCCACTGGCGTCATGCTTGTAAAGGAAAGCAAATGACAAGAAAAGCCAACGCGGCAATGTTTGATAGCTCTTCCTCTGACGAAGAATTAGTAGATAATCAACATCCAGCTAATGCAGCCGAAACCATTGATGTCGTCCATCTGGAGAAATGCTA
Source organism: Cepaea hortensis (assembly GCA_963921405.1). Lineage (NCBI taxonomy): Eukaryota > Metazoa > Mollusca > Gastropoda > Stylommatophora > Helicidae > Cepaea > Cepaea hortensis. Next base: position 20,247,664 of record OY992881.1, on the reverse strand, counting down.
ACCTGCAACCGCTTCCATGAAGATGGCGTTTTAACATGCGGACACTCCATACCGATAGCAAATGAGGAAGCCAATCTAGTAATAGATTCAAAAGGAAAGCTGAATATCTATCAGGGTTATGTTAACGGCAAAGTAGCCAGTGTTTTGCGAGATAGCGGAAGCACCCTTATTGGTTTAAAGAAAGACTTTATCCAACCTGCAGATTACACATGCAAACATGTAACATGCAGAACTTTCTCAGGAAATATTGAGAAATACCCACTTGCATGGGCATATATTCAAACACCATTCTTGACAGGCAAGGTTAAATGCGCAGCATTATCTAACCCATGTTGTGATATAATTATTGGTAACCTGTCCGAAGTGAATGATATGCTACATGATTTTGTATCATCTTTTTGTGAAAATATTTTACCAAATGATGCACTAACTAGATCAGCTGCAGAATTACAATCTCAGACCAACCAAACTGAGACATTAAAACTACTAAGTCAAATTATAACACCTCATAAGAACATGAGGGAAGACTTTGGGAAAGCACAAGACGAGACAGCAGCAAGCACAACCGTAGTGGACTACACAGACTCAGAAGATACAGACGAAATATCAGTCCCATCACTTTATACGACAGACACACTACAAGACAGACACACTACAAGACGTCAAACAATCTCCTGATCTTTCTCAGACTGAGACCGACAATTGCAGACAACTGTTACTAGACTTTAGAACCATTTTCTCCAACCATCCAGGACAGACAGATTTAGTAGAACACCAAATCATACTCACAACTCACTTACCAATAAAATACACACCATATTCAATACCTATACACTGCAAGGACAAGTTACATCAAGAAATCTTAGAACTGGTGAAAAACTAAATTATTCGAAGATCACAATCACAATATTGTTCTCATATCGTGATTGTTAAAAAGAAGGATGGCTCAATACGCATATGCGTGGACTATCGAAAACTCAACGCAATAACACAGTTAGATTTAGAACCCATGGCTAACTGTGAGGACATACTGACAGAGATGACGGATGCCAAATACTTTACAAAACTCGACATGACGAAAGGGTACTGGCAAATACCCATGACCAACACTCGATACACTTGACAGCATTTGCAACACCTTGGGGACTATACGAATGGTGTAAACTACCATTTGGGCTAGACAATGCCTCAGCTACATTTGTAAGGATTACAAGACTATTACTGGCAGACATACCCAACATACTATCATATATGGACGACATCTGTGTACACACCAGGACAATGACAGAACACATAACGACACTATAACAAACATTTAAACGCATCAGACAACACGGCCTAACAGTGAATCCATCGAAGGTAATACCACTGCCTATCATGAAATTACTTTTCTAGGCTATAAAATTTGTGATGGATATGTTACCACTGATGACAATATTGTTTCGAAAATTCTAAAATTGTCACTTCCTACAACCAAAAAGGAAGTAAGAAGCATGTTATGATTATTGAATTATTACAGAAGATTCATACCTAATTTTTCCTGTTTGACAGAAAGTTTTACAAATCTATTGGCAAAAAAAAACAACCAAATAAAATTGTAAACAGGGAAGGTCTGAGACCTGCATTTACAAAAGTATTGTCATATTTTTCTTGTAATCCCATCCTAAAATTACCAAATTTGGAAATTCCTTTCAGATTGAGAACTGACGCGAGTTCCATAGCTATAGCGGCTGTTTTGTTACAATCCTATGATGACATCTTACATCCAGTCTGTTACGTAAGTCGCAAATTGTCACCAAGAGAACGGAGATGGTCGACTCCAGAAATGGAGGGCCTCGCATTAATTTATGCTATTTCGAAATTATCTACATATTTGTTAGGTAAACATTTCATCGTTGAGACAAACAACAACCCGTTAACTGTTATTACTACTGGGACACCGACAAACCAGAGGATCGCAAGATGGGCTTTGTTACTCCAAAACTACAGCTTTGAGATAAGACACATCAGCGGGACTGAAAATACGATTGCAGATTTACTTTCCAGATGTCCTCTCGAGACGTCCAACGACAGGCTAACTACGCCTGAGCACAAAAACTAAGGCAATGAACGTGGCATGTTACCTATAGCGATCAGACAGCTGTCACAATCCAGCGAAATAATGTTTAAGTTAACCAAAGAACGCTGTGAGAAGTGACTTATTGTGATAAGGACTGAGTCCTCAAATTTATTTAAAGTACATTTTTAACGAGTGAATATGATGAATATATGAACGATTAGAATTAGTAAGGACAGTATTTTAAACATTGAGTAATATTTCTACGAACAGTGCTACTATAACAGTACTACATGTGTTTACAAACTTACCTTATGCCAGCTTTTGGTAAGATCCGTAGTACCTACGCTTATGAATACTAGCGATATAAGTACAGCAAATTGTTCGAACATTTTAACCTTAAAACTGTGTTATATAGACGCGGTATGGGAATTCGACACATCCAGAGATGTTTAATCCGAACAGTGTAATCCGAACATGTGAAAGAACAGTGTGTTACTCCAACGTGTGAACACATCAATTGTGTACTTCCGTTTCCTTTTCGAATTGGTTAATAAATATATCAAAACTAGCAGACTATACAAATAATAGTCACAAATGAATGACACTTGAGATAAATTTGTGACACTAAATTTACATATATTTGATTGAATGAAAGGATTTATATATTTGTGATCTAAGAATCAATGATTGATTAATTTTTTCTCTATGGTGCCAACTAGGCCACTATTGAAAATAACAATCAAACCATGACGCTTAGAATATAACTTACAAATGTACTTTATTTTTTTGAAAGAATTTAAAAATTACCTCCCATAACGTTTTATCATTACACCTAAGGGGAAACGATTTGAGATATTGGGAAAACGTAAGCATGCATATATTATCTTGTTCATAGTAGCCAGAATGACTACACGTCACCAAGTGACATCAACTATGCGTGGAATATAGCTACTAAAGTTGAGGACCAGCATTGGACTATCCGACCATATCGGTGGGTGTCTACTTCTGAAGTCATCTTATAAAGAAGATGATTTAAGGCCTGGCATGTTCTTTTTGTGATTTTATTTTTCTTTTATCATGAGGAAGTGCGTTGCTTGAAAGATAGCGTTAGTCGCGGATAACTACCGGACTGGCTACGTCCATTATCAACCAAGGTACAAATCCAACTAGGGGACAGTACTTGATGAGAGTAGCCTCATGGCAACACTGAAGAAAAGGTATATCATGCAATTACCCAATAAATGGCAATAAATACCAGAGAGTCACCTAACATAATAGACAGTCGACTCTGACTTTATATTAGTAACTTAACCCAACTATAAATACCAGTAATGAAAGGGTATACCTTTCATAAGAGGGGGCGGCGGAGAGTGTCAGAATCTCCTAATCTTCTTCACTACCGAATGGCGGCGACGACCAGGTACGACCGTGAACTTGACTAACAGTTACTACGCAGTGGATGGCCAGAGGTCAGCGTGGCGCACAAAGCACACGAGAGCGGAAAGCCGGGCCAACGAGGAATCACTGCTGGTAGCTCAGACAGCCTAGGATCTCGAGACTGGACGGACGTGAAAGAGAGTGATGCACGTATCTATCTATGAGTCGATGCTTGATGGAAGAAAGCCTTATGCTTTGTTGAGTAGAGTTAAAGACTGAGTGAGTGTTATATTCTATTGTATTTATGAATTGATATATTGCATGTATGTATCTGGAAATGGCATTATCGCTGACTTTGAGCGATGCATGATATGAATGCTGTTTTGAGAAGTGCGATTAAAGTGTTTGAGTTATGTCTCCGTCTGTTTGTACAAACATTCTGTATGTGTGATTGTTTTCACACCTGTTAGTGAACGCGAGCCTTTGTTCATATAAAACAAGACCCTGACACTTGTGAGTTGTGTGCAAAACAGATCTGTGAATCGTAAAGCGTTTGTACGAGCCATTATAAATATTTCACCCTGGACAAATCCCAAGATGTCGGACATGTGGCATGAATTCGGCACTTGGCACGTGGGGGTTACGCCCGTTTGATACTGAACTCGAAGAGAAACAAGAAATGAGGCTTCAATAGTAAAGTTTGCAGAGATTAACAGTGAACAGTGCTATCAGAACGAATAGTTACAGTAAATTTCGCTTCATGAAATTAAAGAAATAGTCGACATCATGTGTGAAAGTCAAAAGAATGACATTGACCAAGGTCAACAAACAAACATCGCCACCAACTAGAACAAATTATCCCACGTATCAGCCCAATATCACGTCACGTGAATTTTGTAACGTAATTAATCAATGTGCAGTTGCAAACTACACACCAATAAAATTGTGTCACCATTCCAAAAATTTATTTCAAGAAAAAATTATGGCACTCAGCCACACAAACCAGCAGTACAGAGCCGTGTTCATGTGTTCTATGCACTATAGTGCTCTAATGAACTAATTACAGTGTCAGATCGAGAAATTTTTTCCAGATCCACTTTTCAAGATTTGTCAGTAGTGTAACAAGGACAATTGACTCCCCTTTTGAGGAGCAGCATTTTGAAGTCCCAACTTCTACTGAGTCCTATTCAAAACAAAGTGCAGTTAAGCTGATCCATATCAACTTTTGAACAATTCCAAAGGGGAGCCAAACATCTGGACCAAGCCACCAAGGACACCGGAGCTGAATATACACAGGTTAAGTTGTTTCCATTTCTTCTTCTTCTGCGTTCATCCGGATTTTTTTTTTCGGATGTGACTGCGTTGTGCCTGTGTAGCAGTATGTGTATATGGGGTGGGCAAAACTACAGCACGCTTGAGCATCAGGGTGGAATGGGAAGAAGGATGCTCAAGTCGTGACGTAGTTTGTTGTTAGAAACCAGTCAACCAGTCAACATCTGGGCCTGGAATAGAGAAGACGCCATGTTGTATAAAGGCTGTAGAAGTTGTCATCAAGATGAAATAAATCTCTATTTACACTCAAACAAAGAACTCGTTAGTCCTATTTACCTGTGCGCTGTTATAAAGGACTTAATTGGTGCCCATGACACAGGATACGAACTTGGAGTGTCGTCGCAGAATCACAATATGCTGTCCAGGTCGAACATCGAACTAAAGTCAAAGTTTTGAAGATCTCGTTCTGCTTACATCAAATACCCAGAGACATAATTACGGCACGGTTCTATACTTATGTTGAACGAAAAGGCGAAGTTGAAAAATGGCCACTAAGTCGTCTGTGAGAATTACAGCAACCAAAAGCCCGGCTAGGGGTGGTTGTCTGTGATTATTTTTCAGAGTTCTCGTTGCTATCAAGAATCCTAGATGTATAGGCAGTCGTTGTCACCTGAGTTATGAAAGCCGGCTTGCCAGGGTGAGTTGCAGTACAGTGGTGATCATCTCGCCGAGCTGAAGAGAGAGAAAGACCAGCACGTTTCTTCTGGATCGTTTGAAATAAGAGGCTCAGGAAAAAGAAACCTTCAAGGCAAGTCGAATCAAGTAGAAACATTTTACTAACAGAGCAGTTGTCTACTTCTCGTTAAGATAGATTGCCTGGAGCGACCTAAAAGCCGCAGAATCCTGACCTTGAGACTTTTTGAGGAATAAGAAGAAATGGAAAGCTCATTAACAGCAGCGATACCGCTAAAGAACTCTCGGAAGTGGGAGAGGCAGACTGGGCTGCCGACCTACTGAAATTATCGCTTTCCTGAATTACACCGATTCTCAAGACGTCGCTTTGATGTGCCCTGTATCGGGTGAAATGATGCCAAAAGTCTGGTAGGGATCCAACCAGGGGTTGAAGTTACTGAGACGTTGGAAGAAGAACTCCCTAACTACCTGAAGTGCGTGATCGATTGGAGGAGCATTTCAACTGGCACAGACTCCTGGCGTTTGAATTCTACCTGATATCGAACGTAGAAGAATACGTCTTTCTTGGATCGGGAGCAAATTAGGGTAATTGGTGAACTTTAAATATTATTTTACGTACAATTGACTAGTTGAACAATTCTGTTGTGTAAAGTAAATACGATCATATTGTTAATTTAGCTGGTTACGAATGTGAATTTGATTTATTGGTGCATACATAAATATTTCAGCATGACAGAACAAGATTCATTGGTACAAGTTTTGACGGGGGTAGGAACAGCGGTAGGTGGACTTCATACGGTTATAAAACAACAGGGAATGGCAACTGAAATTGTTAAGTTTAGTGGACAGGCAAGAGATGTTAAGAAATGGATAACTTCCGTAGAGAAATATGCGTATTTGGTGTCTGCATCAGATGAAGAGAAAATGAGACTTGCTTATCAGGCAGCAACAGAACCGGTTTCGGATCATATCCGAAGGAAATTAGAGGCTAGAGTAGATGAGACATGGGAGCAGTTCAAAGACGACCTGGCCCATAAGTACGCGGAAATAACGGATCCACAGCATGCGTTTTCGGTGTTGAGACAGTCTAAACAAAACACTGGAGAGACGGTACAATTGTTCAGCGATAGGTTGATTAACCTGGCTGAAGAAGCATTCTTAGGACAGAATGTACGAGAAGAGGAGGTGGAGAGGATGTTAGTCGGGATTTTTGTAGATGGCATAAAATCCGATGGATTGAAGTTTAAGCTGATGAGAGAAAACCCTGAGAGGTTATCACAAGCTGTAGACATTGCGGTACAAGAAGAAAATTTGAGACGTAGATTTAGATTGAGAACAGGACGAGAAATAGGAACTAGTCGAGAAGACAAGATTGAGGAGCCTATGGAAATAGGACAAACAAGGTTCGGATGGAATAGGAGAGGAGGTATACAGACGTTACAAGGTGGTAATAGAAGTGCTTATGATGAAAGAAGACATATGAGGTATCCTACAAGTGAGACAGTAGGTAAAACGAACAACACAAATATAGTCTGTTGGTTTTGTGGTCAACGCGGACATGTTTCTCGTTTTTGTGATAACAGGCGTGTCCAGTCGAATACACAAATTAGAAATGGCAATAGCAGGTTGAATAGGAATGTTGAAGATAGACACAGGAATTTTACAGGTACAAGAACGCAGGGAAACCGGCGCCCTACCTATTAAATAGGACCTGTAGTAGGAGGGAAAATAATAAGGTCCCAAGATTTAAAGAATATGTTAATAACAGGCATAGTAGGACGAGTAGAGAATACTTTCAACTAGAGGAAATCAAACAGTTTACAGAAAATAAAACAGATCATAGCTCATGTATAATAGAAATAGGAAAATATAGAGTTCGTAAATTAATTGATTCAGGAGCTCAGGTTAGTGTAATTAAAGAAAGTTTTTTGTATAAAATAATGAGAAATTGTAGAATATTTAAGAGTCATAATAATCTTCACTCTGTTACAGGACAGAATTTACAAGTAATTGGACAGACAATGATCAATTTTAAATTAGGGGGGATCAACGTAAGACATCTTTTTCATGTAGTAAAAGATTTAAATAGAAACATGCTTATAGGAAGAGATTTTTTAATAAAAAACGGAGTAAGACTTCTCTTTGATTTACACAAATTAAAATTCAAGGACGTATATGTAGATATGGAAGAAGACATGCATATATCGGCACTAGTTAGAATTAAAATGTCCACGACGTTAAAACCACAGTCGGTTAATTTGATACAAGCCAAGATAAAGAGAAACCCATATTATGTGGCAGGACACACAGTTAGAATCACTGAATTGCAAAAGGAAGTAATTGATGAGCCTGGTCTTGAAGTCCCGGATGGAATAATATCGTTAGATAAACACTTAACCTTTCCAGTAATGATTATTAACAACACAGGTAGAGAAATCAAATTATACAGAGGATGTGTAATAGCCAAACTAGAACATAACATTAGTGACATATTGGCAACGGATAGAGTAGAAATGTCGGGAACAAATTATTCAGAAACTTCTAGTGAAAGAGTTAATAACAGACGCGGACGCGGAAGAAGAGGGAACGTACAAATGGATGAATTGATCCATCCATTCAGAAGAAATACAGCCCAAATACATTCACTAGACAAAATGACAAGGGAACAAGAATTGTTGGCACAGTTAAAAGCTCCACCAGAAAATAAGAAAGTATTAGAACAACTTATAAAAGAAAATCAGGATGTTTTTGCAATTAATGATTTAGAATTGGGAAAGACAAAAACAGTTACAATGGAAATAGATACGGGAGACCATCCACCAATTAGTTTAAAACCATATAGAACTCCATTAAGAAATAGGAAAGTTGTTGAAAAGGCAATAGAAGATATGTTGAAAGCAGGAATAATAACAAGGTCGAAGTCAGAGTGGTCATCTCCGATCGTCATCGTGACCAAACCTGATGGTTCACATCGATTCTGCTGTGACTACAGGGCGTTGAACAAGATCACTAAGAATGTAGCGTACCCACTGCCGGTGATTGATGATATTTTGGGGTTGCTTAATGGCTCCACATTCTTCACGACGCTAGACGCAAGATCAGGATTCTGGTGTATCCCGATGTCGGAAGACGCTCAAAAGAAGAGTGCTTTTTGTTCTCATATGGGTTCTTACGAATTCTTACGAATGCCATTCGGGGTTCGAACGGCCCCATCTCACTACATGCTGTTAATAAATGGGGTATTAGAGGGTATGCAAAAGTTTGTATTGGCATACATAGACGACATTCTAATCTATACAGCAGGGGATGTGGGTGATCACTTAAAACATGTCAGATTAGTATTCGACAGATTAAGAGTACATGATGTTAAATTGAAGCTTAGTAAATGCCAGTTTTTAAAAACAGAAACAAAATATTTGGGGTATATTATTAATAGAGACGGAATTAAACCAGACCAAGACAAGATAAAGGTTATTAAAGAGTTACCTCCTCCAACTAACGTAAAAGAAGTGCGTGCTTTTATTGGAACCTGTGGGTATTATATGCGCTTTATCCCAGGGTTTTCAAAAATAGCAGAGCCTATTACTAATTTAACGGGCAAATACGCTAGATTTAAGTGGGATGATGAGTGTCAAAAAGCGTTCGAGTTTTTAAAAAATAGCTTAACAGTGGTACCACTATTGACGCATCCAGATTTGAATAAACAGCTAATACTATATACAGATGCTTCCGATAATGTTATAGGAGCCTGTTTGGTTCAACCATATGAAGGAAAAGAATCTGGAATACCAGGGGTTAAAAATGAAAGGCCAATTTATTTCTTGTCTCATAAACTTAGCAGGTCTCAACGAAAATGGGCGACTATCGAGAAAGAGGCTTATGCTATACACTATGCTCTCCAAAAACTAAACTACTACTTACATAACGCAAATTTTGTTATTAGAACTGACCATATGCCTTTAAAATCTCTATTAGAAGCTCCAGTGCAGAACAGGAAGATACAGACGTGGGCATTGAATCTACAGGGATACAATACGAAAATTGAATACATTCCATGTAGGATTAACACATGTGCTGATTTATTGTCTAGGATCCCGTATCCACAGTCATCAGGAGACACAGAAGATGAAGGTGAACCAGAGATCGACGACCGAAACTGGCAAGTGAATATATTAGATTCTTCCATAATAAATAGAGAAGAGTTTGAGAGTTTACCATCGGATCAAGAGTCTGAACCTAGAGCAGAAGACCCACATTTAGCACAATTTAATATGAAAGAAGAACAAGAATTAGATCCAAAAGTCTTACAAATAAAACAGAAATTAAAAGAAACGGAGGAGAATAAATATAAGAAGAATTATTTAGTTTTGCAAGACGACGAACAGTTATATTATATGAGTGAAAGGAACGAACAGCTAAGGAAATATATTCCAAAACATTTGGAAAATGAAGTTTTAAAAGCATATCATGATGAGAATGGTCATCTCGGTCGTGATAAGTTGGTAAAAGCACTTACAAGTAAATATTATTGGCCGAACTTATTTAAATCTGCTTGTAAATATGTAGATACGTGTGAAAGATGCAGATTAAGGAATATGAAAATAATTAAGTGTCGCTTACAAGATACAGATATTCCTCAGTTTCCTATGCAAAAAATTAGTTTAGATATATCGGGTCCTCACCCTAGAACATTGTCAGGAAACGTGTATTTAATTCATATAGTAGACGTCTACAGTCTTTGGCCAGAAGTTTATGCAATCCCAGATAAGAGCGCAGATACTGTCATTAATATTTTTTTACAAGAGTTCGTACCAAGATTTAGTTGCCCACAAAGTATACTTACGGATAATGGTAGGGAATTTGTAAATAAAAAATTTGAAAAGTTATTAAAAGATTTGAATATAAACCATATAAAGACCTCATACTATAGACCTTCTTCAAATGCTAAGAACGAACGACAACATAGGACATTATACGATATTATAGCAAAGATAGTCGATGAACATGAAAAAGATTGGGATTTGTTCCTGGGACCAGCGCTTAGCGCTATACGCACAAATCAAAATGAGAGCACAGGGTTTTCACCATTCTATTTAATACACGGGAGAGAACCAGTACTACCTATAGATAATCTGTTAAAACCAAGACGGAAATATATGGGGGAAGACTTTCAAGAGACTATCATACAGGAAATGCATAAAGCACACGTAAGACTAAAGAATAATATAATTAAAGCTAGAGAAAGACAGAAAAAGTACAAAAACGTGAATACAAAATTACAGGAGTTTAAAGTAGGTGATAGAGTTTATTATAAGAAGCATAGAAGGAACTCTAAGTTTGATGCTCGTTGGGTTCCAGGTTATTACGTTTTGGAAAAGCTAGGAAAAGTATCGTATAGTATCAAGAACCAGGTTACGGGACATGTGGCAAGGGCACACGTGGAACACTTAAGAAGAGATGAGGATGAGAGGGAAAATAATAATTATAATAATAATTATTATTCAGACACTGGATATTTAGATGAACAAGTCGTCAGAGGAGCTACAATAACCCCAGGTTTTAGAAAAGATCCAGCACAAAATCAGTTAATAACAACTCCAGTTTACGATGATACTCAAGAACAGGCAATACCGAAAACGGTAGAAGAAGAAAATGTGAATGAGAATCATTATGATAGTATAAAGTCTATGGAAGAGGAAATAGGTGCTCCATTTAAGAATACTAGACAAGCAACGAAAAGAAGAATAGATAAACAAAGAGAAAGAGAAGTAAAAAGACAGAGAAGAATTAGAGATTATTCAACAAGCGGTGAAGATATGCCTCTACTAGAAAGGTCCTTAAGAAATAATGATAGACAAATTAAATGGGATATTGAACGGAAGAGATTGGCGGCTGCTAGCGAGAGACATACAGGTGAAGAAGATGAAATGGATGAAAAGTCAGAATCAAATAGTAGTATGGAAGAAACTAATAAGTTATACGAAGAAGAAGATATTGATGTGGAGATAGCACTTATTCAAAGAAACTTGGAGTTATTGAAGAACTGGAAACGTAAGAAGTAAATGATTAGAATATACTGCAGATGGCAAGATATAAATTTCATGGTGTAAAAAGGAAAGAGATACTTGATGAAGTATGTGAAACGGTGGAAATGGAAAATAAGTTTCATGGTGTAAAAAGGAAAGAGATACTTGATGAAGTATATGAAACGGTGGAAATGGAAAAGGCTTCTATGGATACTTTTCATAAATGGTCTTGAGGAGTAGTTAAGCATTGAGATAACTAATATAGATGTAGGTTAGAGTGAGGCATATATTTTTTCCTCTCTGTGATGGAATTGCTGGTTGACTTTATGTTTCAACTTCTTGAGTTTTCGTAGATAGTTAAGTAGTTAATGGTACAGCAGGTAGATGTACTCTATAGTAAATAGACAAGTTTTATTGGTGCTAGAAATACCGTGGTTAACGGTAATGATTAAGAAGTTGTAGTGATGTTTGGTACAAATCCAAGGGAAACAATTGGTGTGCCGAGCCACAGGTTAATTAGTAGATAGATGACGGCTGGTACATTGAGATGACAATAGAATAATCGCCACATTAGTAATAGATAAAATGAGTTGACCTGTAGTTTACAGTGCTTGCTTAAGATGATATTCCAGATATTATGATGTGTTAGGAGTTAAGCTGGAAAAAGATAGAAAATTGTGAGGGGGAGAGAATCAATGATAGTACAGTCATTGTTGATTAGTGATTTTTTTTTGGGTAGAGAGAACAGATATTGTTCTAAGTCAAGAAATTGGTCTGTATATATATATACTTGGCAGTGAGTTGTTTTGTTTTCTCGGTTATAAAAAATAATGGAATGACTTGTGTGAATAGATATGTGTTACATTGGTTCGTATAAGAAGCCAATGTTGCTGGGTCACTTTACGTAGTTAATTCTAAGTGAATTATATTATTTTTTTTTTTGAAAACCTTCTCTTTAGCGAGAAGACAGTTGTTTTATTGAGTCTGAGTTTTAATGCCTCATATATAATATGTTTTTTTGCTTGGTTTCGTCCTGTAAAATGATTGTTATTATTGTAGAATAGGATTGTGGTGTTCTTAGACTTTTGCGTACAAACTATTGGTCCGTAAAAGAGACCAGTAGTGATAGGTAGTAATAGAATATTTTCTTATGATTTGATATGATGCATGTTATATTATTTTAAAATGTGTTTTTCTTTGAATGAGTTGATATCTTTAGTTAATATGAGGGGAAACATAAATTTGTGTAAAAAACTATTTGGGGGGGGGGGTATGATGTCCTGTTTTGATTTTATTTCGCTTAACTCATAATTTAAATAAGTTGTTTTGTGTATTAGGTTACTTTGTTAGCAAATATGTTACAAATTTAATTAAGTAAGTTTAATTTTCAAATAGTTATGGTGTTGGCTAAAATAGAGAAAATACATAGGGCTTTATTTAAGACCCTTCGTTCAGAAAAGAGTTAATAAAACTACTAAGGGGCTAATAGAGAGACACATACATGCTCTTTGTGAATATTATGTGGCTGTGATAATCGGCATGAAAAGGTTCTTTTGGATATGAAGTATTAGAAACGAAGGTCGGGGATGGATATGTGTAAAAATAGGAGCTGCATTATATGAAGATATAAGGTTGGGTATATGACTGTGAATGGCAGCATATAAGCTGGGGTATATATATATATAGGTGGACAAGGAAGCAGATCATGGGATGTAAGGGGGAAAGATATAGGAGCTGTGAAAAATCAGCGTTAATTAAATTAAAAATGTTCATGGAATATGAACGTTGGTTCGTGGTCAAAGATGAGATAACGGAAATATAAATTGTGGATGGCAATATAAATGTTGAACATATAAATGTTGAGAAAACTTATATCAACTTGATTTATAGGGAACAAAGATGTATTTCATAAGATGTATTTTAAAAAAAATTGTTTACAAAATTGTTTTGTTGGCAAGAGAGGTAAATGTGATTGTGTTGACTATCCATTCCTTTATGTAAATGTGATTGTGTTGACTATTCGTTCTTTATACTTTTCACTGGGTGCGCACCCCTTCTTTACTTTTTCTAACTACGTTGTTTTCTGTGTTGTGAAAGAGTGAGGAATTTCATAATGTCAAGTGTATGATAACGGTTATACGAGCTGTTCTTATGATATATATTTTGTACAGGAACACTTTTGAAGAGTCAAAAACGAACAAGAAATGTATAGTGGTTTACTATATGGCAGGGGAAAGAGTTACGAATAGATTGTTTTACTTAAAGTAAAGTTGGTTTGGGGAAGGTTAGAGGAGTTGTGGGAGGTAAGGAAAGAGGGGGAATAGAGTAAGGGGATTGGGAGTAAAGACTTTTTAAAGGAAAAAGTCTTTCGAAAACATAGGAAGGTGTAGCAGTATGTGTATATGGGGTGGGCAAAACTACAGCACGCTTGAGCATCAGGGTGGAATGGGAAGAAGGATGCTCAAGTCGTGACGTAGTTTGTTGTTAGAAACCAGTCAACCAGTCAACATCTGGGCCTGGAATAGAGAAGACGCCATGTTGTATGAAGGCTGTAGAAGTTGTCATCAAGATGAAATAAATCTCTATTTACACTCAAACAAAGAACTCGTTAGTCCTATTTACCTGTGCGCTGTTATACCTGTTTACAGCAGAGCTGCGTTCTTGCGCCGTTAGGCCGACACATCCGACTTCTGCGGGCATTTGTTGTCCGGGTTAACCGTCCCGGGTTTCCATTTGATTTGTGTATGTGTCCTGCTTAGTAGTCCAGAGTCAACAGGCACCCGTTAATTACTATGTTTACTCACCCTCATCATTAGCGGGAGGTTGGAGGGCTACTTTTGTGTTATTTAATTATCACCCAAAAGTACGTTCCGTTCAGTTAGCATTCGAAATTGACTTGATAATTTAAGTAAATTTTCAACTGCTAGCGAGAACTTTGTCTTGTTTCTTAACTTAGTCCATTATTTGTTGTTCTTTAACGTCATTAATGTCTCTATTAGTTAAGATTGATTTGTGAACAGGTGTTATGTCATTTAGCTAAAACTTCTGATAGGTGTTATTGTTGTCCAGTATTGTTATCATTATTGTTGAACAGCATTACAGCAAGTTCATCACAGTCGGCTGCGCCAGAACAAGACAACCAGCGACACTGACTAAGATATATTCTTGCTTTTGATATTCACTGCCATTGTCAACACAGATACTAGTATCCGACCACACTGATAGAGGTAGTATCTACATTGTTTCCTGCTACACATTATAGACATACATATATATAGTAGACAGATACACAACAATAACATGTCTACATTAGCAGACTTTATTGCACTTGGTGAAAAATGTGGCTTTACAGGCCCAGAACTTATGACATGGGCAGAAAAAAAGTCTCAGAGTGTCAAGCACAACAAAGTGAAGACAGAGCCGCAGCCAGAGAGGCCAGAGAAGCACAAGACAAAGTAGCAAAAGAACTTAAAGAACTTGAGCTATAAAAATTAGCAGCACAAGAAGCAGCACCAAAAGAACTTGAGCTACAAAAAGTAACAGCTCAAGAAGCATCAGCTAGAGAGACCAGAGAGGCACAAGAAAAAACAATAAGATAAAGAACTAGCTTTAGAAAAAGAAAGATTAAATCTCGAAACAAAAAGTCTACAGTTCGAAATAGACAAGTGGAACTTCGAAAAAGATAAATTGACATTACAATTAACACAGACAAATTACAAAAAAATAAGAACGGGAAATGTTATCTTTGTCATAGTTTTGGACACGAGGCCAGGACTTGTAGGCTGAAACAGATAACTAAGATGCTAAAAGAGCATGTGTTGCTTCCAATAAGAAAGAAGAACATGACCGAAAGACAAACATAGTATCCAGAACGACAGACAATAACACACAAAACGAAATCTGCAGAGAAGTCCATAACCTAACCTGCAGCCACGAAGTAGCGATACAAAAGGTAAATACAGCAAGTATCCTAAACGGAACTCTAAAGATCCCAAAAACATGTGTCAAAGGCATATACACCACACGCATAAGAGACACTGGAACATCGATAGTGGGAGTTGACTGAAGGTTTGTTAAAAGTAAAGACTACATAGAGAAGAAAGTGACTTGTCGAATATTCGGGGGAACCCTCGAGAGATATGACATAGCATGGATCAAAATTGACAGCCCATACTATACTGAGAGAGTACGAGCAGCTGTGCTACCAGACCCGTACACGTCAATAATAACTGGCAACATACCACAGTTGAAAGATTGTACACAGGAAGAAATCCAAGCATGGCAAAGAAAAGACACTTTAGCGAATGCCGTGACAAGTGCACAGCAGAAGAAAGATAAAGAAGAAGATAAAGTGCCCACACCACATGACAACCAGACAGATACCAAACAGGTATCAAACAAACAGACTTACGACTTCGCAAAATTACAAAAAAGACGACGAGACGCTGCGAACATATTTTCAACAGATAAACCAACCATCTAAAAAAGCGAAAAGAGGTAGATGGAAATTTATATTAGAGAAGAACATACTCATGAGAAAATATACAAATTATGCAACGCGTATTTCACAAATGGTGCTGCCAGTACAAGAACGCAACGACGCACTCTACATGACGCACCACATATCACAAACATACCATAATGGACTAGCCAAAACTAGACAAGAATTATTATCTCTATTCTATTGGCCAGGCATTGAAAAAGATATCAGAAATTATGTTCGATCATGTAAACTCTGCCAACGAACAGATGTGCTAGTCCTAAACATTGAGATAGATAAATACACCAAACAACAAATAGAAAACACTTGTGAGAAACATTGTCAAGAAATGACAGGAAATCAGAATCTCACCTCATAGAACATGTTACTGTTAAAGATACAGATAAACCACAGACACATGAACAACCAACAGTCACACCAACACCACAGTGCCTAATAAAATGTCAGTCTTGTGATACAAATACACAGTTCATCAGACTTAAGTTGGTAACATTCAGCATGTTGATGACTACTATTGTTATAGAAAACCAACCACTACATCACATGTGAGAAACAGTGACTACAAGAATAAAACAGATATTTAAAAGACAAGATTCTGCTTCAGAATATACAGAAAGCTTAAAACTAACTGATTACACTATAAAACCAGTCAAAGCACAGCAGATGCTTGTAACAGCTTATACTTACTTGATTCAGCAGACAATGGAAAAAACATTAACATCAAACATAAATTGTAAATTCAAAAGTAGTATCACATTAGTACCACTCACAAGATAACTTCACATTTATCAAAATGAAACACTCTGGTCTTGTGATATGTATATAATCTATAGAGATTTTAGAATAAATAAAATTGTGTTAGCATATTGAATGCCTGGAGAATGATAATATTAGTTGAATAAACATAATAGAAGGAAAAAACATCAAATGTAAATATAGTAACAATAACTATAGCTCTGATATAGAGGAGCTAAAGTGCGATATGACATATGTTCCAAGTGATGCCATATCATGATCAGGTGTCGAATGGAGCTAAAGTAATACTTCTACACCATTATAATGTTGTTCAAATGACATGTAAATACTACTACCTCTTATGTGGATACTAGAGAAAAAATTGCAAATGTACATCACATCATCTATTACCTCATAGCAAGGGTGCTTGAAGAATCAACAACACTCTGAACTGCTAATCAACACATTTGCATGTCACTGGAAACAGCTTAAAATTAGTTACTACTATCTCTTTCAGTAATACTTATTATGCATTCAAATGTATATAGATACGTACATCCCAGTATGTTGTTATTTTCAGATACCATTAGAGTGTCTGAAGCTGAATGGAGAGTAACGATGTAGCTGCAGAAAGAAGACCTACGCCACTTGAACACACGATGAGCACCAAGGAAGCCCATAGACCACCGGATTATTTAGAAGCTACTGTTGAATGGATACAAGATGGAACTACACCTCACAAGTAGTCATCAAAGGACTAGATTCAAGACATTAATTTAAGACTATAATTTCTATCATTATCATCATCATCTAAAATTTTTGGAAAATAAACACACAGAAAAAAATATATATAACCCCCCCCCCCCCCCCCCCCCTCCAACCAACCCAAAAAAAATGAAATGAGAAAAAAAATGTTTTGAAATGGGAAATAAAAAAATGATGGAAAAAAGTATTATTTTCCCTGATATTATTATCACAATTTCATTCATCATCATGATAACAATTAATTTATAGTTATATAGATTTCTACAGATTTGAAATTAAATAGTTCCACTAGAACTAATGATCTCATTAGAATATCCACTACATATAGTAGACAGAGGGGGGCTGAGTGGTCTTGAGGTATGGTGTCCGCCTCGAGTGCTGGAGGTCCCGGGTGCAGGCCCCGGTGAGGACAGGGATTTATTTTAAAAAATCCACCTGGACTTCCAGTAATAAAATTTCCCCTGGTCTCTGGGTAGTGAGATTGGACGCCCGTGTGTATTGTTGCGCACGTAAAAAATCCCTTGGCAGTTGGAAATCGAAAAAAAGTAGCCTAACGGCGCTGCCCAGGAAAAATTTCGAGTTAAAAATCTACCCAAAGTATTTCAAGATCCTCGCCGATGCAACGGAGTTCATGCATTGAGCTGAGTTTCTCCAGACTCACGTTTGAGTTAGGAGGAAAATGGAGCACTTATGGCTTAAATCGTGTGCCGTGATGTTGATTCAACGACTAAACTAAACTAAACTAATAGTACAAGAGACACTGATGAAGCTACAATTTGAAGTCTCTACAACAGTATAACTATATGTTGGATACAAAACAACTACAAGACCAACAGTACAACACGTATGGTCGAAACTAGAACAATAGGTGCAAATTGGGGCAAGTGGTAAAACAAAGAATGGTCACAGTTCAACAGAACAGAGAAACAACAACGAATGAAAATGGAAATGTGAGAGAAACCAAACAAATACAAGTCTGCATAAATGTTCTGAACCAGTGACCAGGGGGCATATTGCCATGAGATGGATACGAGAAATAGAGCAAACGTAGAAACTAGATAGATGTCGCTAAAACACACAGTTGGAAAATCAAGCGAACACCGGCATGAGTGGGCGGAGTTAATGTGGTCACATGACTGCGCTCAGGCCAAGACCGGAATACAGGTGTTCAAGTGACGGGGCTAAGACATGAAAGAGGAAGGTCGATTGAAAGTGATTTGAAAGCATTTGAAAGCGTTTAAAAACAATTGAGAGCGATTGTAATAATCTAAGATGCAGTTCAAAGTTAGAGATTGTTCCTGTTGTGAACGTTGGTGATGATGGAGCAGCACACAGGAGCTGACGCCTGATGAAACGCCGAAAAGTGGTGCCGTGACAGCTGACACTGTTTTTGAGAACACCTCGACCAGAATGGCGAGCAGAGACACGCCGTGACAAAGACGGGTTGGTTACAAGTGATTGCGTGAGTAGGAATAGAACTTAAGTAAGTTAACCAGTGCATTATACATCAGTAAGATCTATACGATGCATCAACCAAAGTTCCTTCATGACGATTAGATTTACCATGCATTGTGTTTGTAAGCAGTGGGTGTGCTGGTTATACTATATATGGTCGTCACTAGGAAGCTGGCGGTGTATGACAGCCACGTGTGATACTGTTCTACAATAAAAGTTAATGTGTTGTCTAAGGACGCAGAGGACTTGTGAGTTGTGTGCATAACAGATGTGTGAATAGTGAAAGTGTTTGTACAAGCCATTATAAATATTTCACCCTAGGCAAATTCCAAGATGTCTGGACATGTGGCATGAATTCGGCACTTGGCATTCCCGGGGACCTACCATACAGCATCATTTAACCTCTGTCACCCTACTTTACATTCCTTAAATGTACCCATTCTAATTGTCCCTAGTCTACTAGTTTTCCAATCAGGTTTTACCTCCCCTGGTGTGATTTAAATCTAGACATATCCGTGAGGTCCTCACTATTAGTTAAGGGCTTTTCCCATTAGCCTGACGATGTATAATGACATGTTCATCCCTAAACCAACCCCTAGTCTGGGGGATATCCCAGTTTGTTGCAGATTGTGTTACAAGCTCACTTTAGTTTTGGGATTTCTAATTGACGTCTCTGACCTCGCATCCGCTCTCATCTCCTCTCAATCTCTACAATCCTTTGTTGTAAATCTCACCTTCCGAGGTAGTACAATGATCCAATTACATTGCTGGTATAAGCAAATTCCTAACTCCTGCGTTAACCTAGCAAGTACTATAACATTCTTCCTTCGGCCATTCACCCCCAAATTTGCAAATTTGCCTAAACACAGGCATGTTACAGTTACCAGTCTGCTAAATACAATATATGATACTGGAAATATACGTCATGAATTATGTAATTCTGTATTTATTGCAATCCCACAGAAATCAGGAGCCTTGGAGTTCATCAACATCGAACAATTAGTATAATGGGTCACATCACGAAGATTTTGCTAAGAATTATCATGCAAAGATTTAGGAGGAAAATACAACCTGAAATAGGAGATGAACAATGTGGGTTTCTAGAAGGCAAGGGTACAGTAAATGCTGTGTATGTA
Organism: Cepaea hortensis; assembly: GCA_963921405.1. Classification (NCBI taxonomy): domain Eukaryota; kingdom Metazoa; phylum Mollusca; class Gastropoda; order Stylommatophora; family Helicidae; genus Cepaea; species Cepaea hortensis. Next base: position 20,227,645 of record OY992881.1, on the reverse strand, counting down.
CTGAGAACCGTAATCGAACGTTCTATAGAAGTAAACAAATATCTGCACCTTTGCTTTATTGACTACACAAAGGATTTCGATAAAGTGAGACATTTCGACATGATAAGGATGCTTAAAGATCTACAAATTGATGGAAAAGACCTTAGACTTGTAAAAACATATATTGGAAACAACAAGCTGCCATAAGAAATGATAATGAAGTAGGCCAATATCAGCTTATTAAGAGAGGTGTGAGACAGGGATTTGTAATGTCTCCAGATCTGTTTTCCATGTACAGTGAAAGTATTTTCAGAAATATTGAAGATATGGAAGGAATCAACATTGGGGGATGCTGCATCAATAACATTAGATATGCAGATGATACAGTCTTGATTGCAGACAATGAACAGGACCTGCAACATTTAGTAAATGCGGTTGTTACACACTGTGAACAACTAGGGTTAGAATTAAATTGTAAAAAGACACAGATTATGGTCGTCACTAGGAAGGAAGAAATAAATAATATAATATACAAGTAAACGGGAATATTCTTCAACAAGTGAATAGGTACAATAATCTCAGAACTGTAATAACATCTGATGGGAGATGCCTTGAAGAGATTAGAACAAGATTCGCCATGGCAAGAGTAGCCTTTAGCAAGATGAAAAACATACTGACCAATAAAAAGATGTCAATTGAAACGACAAAAAGGGTGTTGAGGTGCTACATATAACCTGTTCGTTTATATGGATGTGAAGCTTGGACCTGCAACAGGATCTGCAACATTTAATAGATGCAGTTGTTACACACAGTGAACAACGAGGGTTAGAATTAAATTGTAAAAAAGACACAGATTATGGTCGTCACTAGGAAGAACGAAATACCACAATGTAATATGCAAGTAAATGGGAATATTCTTCAACAAGTGAATATGTACAATTATCTCGGAACAGTAATAACATCTGATGGGAGATGCCTTGAAGAGATTAGAACAAGAATCGCCATGGCAAAAGTAGCCTTTAGCAAGATGAAAAACATACTGACCAATAAAAAGATGTCAATTGAAACGAGAAAAAGAGTGTTGAGGTGCTACATAGAACCTGTACCTTTATGTGGATGTGAAGCTTGGACAATGAGCAGTCAAGCTGAAAAACACCTGATGGCTGTGGAAATGTGGTTTCTGAGGAACATGCAAAGAATACCATGGACAGCCAGAAAGACCAATGAACAAGTCCTTCAAGAAACAAATGAAGATCGTAAACTGATTGGAGACATTAGACAAAGACAGTCTCACATTTTTTGGGCATGTTATGAGAAGAAATGAATTGGAGAACTTGGTGACAACTGGTAAGATCGAAGGGAACAGACCAAGGGGAAGACATAGAAGCAAAAACCTGGATGGCTTGGCCACGTGGCATCGTCGAGACAGAACCACTGAGCTGATCCACGACTCTGGTGATCGAATAAGATGGCAAAACATGACCGACTACGCTTTCCGGCAAGGCACATGATGGATGGATATTTTATTAGATTTAATTTATTTATGTTAATGTATGCCTCACTAGTATTTAGTAAGCATAATTTAACCTATCGCTAGAGTTGAAACATGGATACCCACTATGGAGATATATCACTGTCGGAATGATTCTCCTGTGGGGGTGGTGGTTGTCAAGTCACGTGACTTTTTTTTCTGGATAGGTGACGTCCTTGAAAATTTATTCATAAGTCCAATTTTTGGAGTACTCTGGGTTACTCGAGTAATGACTAATGGCATTTTCCAATCTGTCATATTGACTTCGGTTTCCGCACGAAGGGGTTCGATATCCACACAGAGGGGTTTGTACCCGAACCGTTCGGGGCGACCGGGGGTGGGGGTAACTGACGCGACCGGAGGTGGGGGAAGCTGGTGGGGAGCATCTGGGGGGGGGGGGACACACCATGGACTGGAAGTAGTCAACCGGAAGTATCACGGGAAGTACCCCCCCCCCCCCAAAAAAAAATGCCCGCCAAATTTAAAAAAAAATCACTTTGGGCGCAGTTTCGTGACGTCATGTTAGGGTGCTAGACCTTTTATAAAGTAACATTTACGTCATCTTTAGGGTGCTGCATCTATTTGAGGGTTAGTTACCACATCCCGTACTACTAACCTGCTGCTCTGCAGGTAGACTGAGGATAGCAGTCAAAGTCTAAATCAGTCGCACGATGCCACTAATTATTGGTCCGGGCACATACTTTAAGGCTCTCAGCTGAGGGATATGGCTGAACGCCTCTAAGCCGTTAACCCTCAGATGTGAGAGCCGGGTCGATACTCACCTACCTCGGAATGGAGGTAAGATGCTGTGCACGCTATAAGCTTTGTCCAGATGCTGTTCAGAGGCTCTCAGCTTGGGGATATGAGGGATCCCCGGACGAGAGGGCCTGGTCGTCACTCGCTCACTGATGCATAGAGGTAAGGTGCTGAGCCGGCAACACGTGTAGCTTACCTCGTGAGAGGTAACCAAAAGTGGAAAAAGCGCCTCAATCGCACTCAATGGTTACGATGAAAGTCTGTATCTATACTCATAGAGTGAGCGTAGTCAAATGTGGAAGAGTGCCTCATTGACACGAAATGGAACGCTTGGCTAGCGAAGCCATAACGAGGAAGCCCGAAGCGAAAGCTTGCTGAGTGGATGTCGCCCGCAGACTGTCCGTCCCTGGTTTGTGCTTGAGCGGCCAGTGGCAAGCGAAATGCCCAATACATAGAAGTGAGGAATTAAAGCAGCCATGAGCAGGACGTTGCAACTCCTCGGGTGAGCCCAGTCTCAGAGCAATATGTGCCGGCTTTGCAATTATGGAAGCCTCCATGGAAAGCGGGGAATGCCCATGGTCTGCCCCTGCCTTCCCTTGAGGGTTGACCGTGATGTCTTTGACCGTTCTACCTTGACAAGCTAAGATGTGGGCGACACCAGTGGACTTAGCCCCTAGCGATTTCCGCCATTTTGGTCCACTGAAAACCCACCTTGGCGGGAGACATTTCGCGAATGACGTCGAAGCTGAATGTGAAGTCAAAACGTGGTTTAGAAAACAGTGCACGCAGTTCTATGCAGCCGGTTTGGGAGGACTGATAAAACGATGGAATAAGTGCATCAAAGTTGGTGGAAATTATGTTGAGAAATAATGTATGTATAAGAATAAACTGGTTTCAAGTTGTTATCATATTTAGTTATTTTTCTACAGCCATTTGTGACTTATTATAGCACTACTCTCGTATCTAATCTTTTACCCATAAACGCAAATCATTTGAGAGATATGCCTGAAGTCAGTACATATTTTAGGTATGTGTGTGCGAGCGAGCGAGCGAGCGTGCGTGCGTGCGTGCGTGCGTGCGTGTGTGTGTGGCAGCCTTTAAACCAAGGCGATATCTCAACTCTTAAAATGATATTATACAGTACTGATAGGTGTGAAAGGAGAAATTATGGATTATCACGAAGTGATGCATCTATTCTTCGGAATGACACTGTTGTAGTGTTTTTCCTGTGGATTATGTGGTGTTATTTCGTTTTCGTTTATTGGAAGTGTTCAAAAGAAGCCACGGTAGGCAGGTGGTGGATGAAATTTTGAGGGCAGCCAACAGATATTGGTTGCTCATGGTCTCAAGTTTCACGACGCCAGGCAGAGGAGCTCTCTCGAGTCAATGGCTGCGGTCAAATGACCAGTACGGTTACTGCCATAGAGGAAAGCAACGGCAAACTACCTCTTTAAAAGTGCCTAGTACATTATGATTCGCCTAAAGACTGATCATCCCAAGACAAGGACAGATACGTTAAAATTAGCAACAAGGAACGTTAGGACGTTAAACGACGACGAAAAATTAGAGAACATAAAACAAGAAATTGAAAGAGAAAAAAAAAATATTTTAGAGATGTGCGAAACGAGATGGACAGGAGCAGGCATCAAGATAGTTGAAGATTTTAAGATTATTTATTCTGGAAGTGAAGATCGACAAAGGGGAGTGGCATTTATTTTGGACAGGAAAACATCTAATTCTGTTCAAGGATATTGGGCCGTGTCGGACAGAGTTCTACTAGTTAAATTAAGTGGCAGACCATTTAGCATAAATATTATTCAAGTATATGCCCCAACAGGAGAATCCAGTGAAGATAGTGTAGAGGAATTTTATAATGACATAGTCTGCCTTAAATGTTAAAATTCAGAATTAAACATCATAATAGGAGACTTCAATGCAAAAGTAGGAAATCAAGGTGATAGATACACAGTAGGAAACTATGGTTGAGAGAAATGAAAGAGGATACAGACTCGTAGAGTGGGCAAAAGAACAGGAAATGATTGTAGAAACACCTGGTTTAAGCAACACCCTAGAAGATTATGGACATGGAGGAGTCCTGATAGCAGGATTAGAAACCAGATTGACTACATTCTCATTAGCAGAAGATTTAGAAACGCGCTAACAGTAGCAAAAACAGTTCCCAGTGCTGATTGTTATAGTGACCACAGATTACTCACAGGAACACTGAGGATAAAGTTGAAGAAAGTCAAGTATATAACAGGAAACACTAAATATGATTTGTGTACGTTGAGTAATGACAAGGAAATACAAAACAAATTCAACATAGAAGTTCAGAACAGATTTGATATATTGTCTGATTTAGAGATATTATTAAAGGATGTGGATGATCAATGGGAAATATTGAAGAATTCAATCAGTTTGGCTGCAGAAACAACCATTCCAAAATTAAAGAAGGTGGGTCGTAAGAAATGGATGACAGAAGAAATTCTACACCTAATGGAAACAAGAAGACTCAACAAAAATAATCCTGTCAAATATGAAGAAACACACAGACAAGTCAGAATATTATGTAAGGAGGCAAAAGAAGCATGGCTTGAGGAAAAGTGCTTAGACATTGAAAAACAACACAACAGTCAAAATACCAAATTAGCGCACAAAAGAATTCAGGAGCGTACTAATAAAAGAACAAATACATCAACAGGCTGTCTATAAACTAAAGATGGCACAATCATAATAGAAAAAGATCAGATTCTACATGTATGGACAGATTATGTGAAACACCTTTATGATGATAACAGAGACGAACAGTGTGATATTAGATTTAATAATGAAGGGCCGCCAATTTTGAAGATGGAGGTTCGAAATGTTCTTAAGCACATGAAAGCTGGCAAGGCCCCCGGTGCAGATAACATCACAACAGAAATGATTAAAGCTTTAGATGAATTTGGACTAGATCAAGTCACCTGACTGCTGACCACATTATAAATACTGGAAATATACCTTTTGAATTTTGTAACTGTATTTATTGCAATCCCAAAGAAATCAGGAACCTTGGAATGTGATCAACATAGAACAATTAGTATAATGAGTCACATCACAAAGATTTTGCTACGAATTATCATGCAAAGAGTGAGGAAGAAAATACAACCTGAAATAGGGGAAGAACAATGTGGGTTTGTAGAAGGAAAGGGTACAGTAAATGCTGTGTATATGCTGCGAACAGTTATTGAACGTGCTATAGAAGTAAACAAGGATATACACCTTTGCTTTATTGACTACACAAGGGCTTTTGATAGAGTTAGACATGTCAACATGGTAGATATGCTTGCAGATCTACAAATTGATGGGAAAGACATTAGACTTATAGAAAAAACATATATTGGAAACAACAAGCTGTCATAAGGATTGATAATAAAGTGGGACAATATCAACCTATTAAGAGAGGTGTTAGGCAGGGATGTGTAATGTCTCCAGATCTTTTTTCCCTATACAGAGAAAATATTTTCAGGAATGTAGAAGATATAAATGGAATCAGCATTGGAGGACGAAACATCAATAACATTAGATATGCAGATGATACAGTAATGATTGCAGACAATGCACAAGATCTACAACAATTAATAGACGCAGTTGTTGTACACAGTGAGCAGCTGGGGTTG
>OY992881.1:20144220-20216720 GCA_963921405.1 Cepaea hortensis | reverse complement strand
TGATCTGATCTCTTCTTGATACATTGAGTATTCTTCTCAGGAATCTCATTTCTGTTGTTGTGATTTTTCTTTTCTCTTTTTCTGTCATTGTCCAGGTTTGGCATTGGTAACATAGAGTTGGTAGGAAGATTGTGTTGTAAAGTGCTTTCTTAGTAGTTATTGATACATGTTTGTTCTTTAGTATTGATGCCATTTGTCCAATGAGTTGGTTTGCCTTTTTGCATCTATTTTCGATCTCGTTTTCTGAGAGGTAAATCGTTGTTGCTTTTTCTTCTTTAGTTATAGTCAGTACCCCTGTTTTACTTGTGCTAATTTTCATGTTATGTTCCCTACACATTTCGTTTAGACTATTCATGTTGTCTTGTAATTTAGCTTCTGATTTTGCTATTAGTGCTTGGTCGTCCGCAAACAGGAGTTCTCTGATGGTAAGATTTGCAGATGGTTCTTCTTCTGTGTTCTCGTCATGCGGTGTTCTTGCGATCTCTGTCTGATTTCTTTACATATGTTGTCTATATATGTTATAAACAAGAGAGGGGACAGGACACAACCTTATCGTACACCGGATCTTATAGTGAAGGGTTCTGAGTGTCCTCCAGTTGCTCTCACTATGCATTCACTGTTGTTGTATAAACTTCTACATAGGTTTGTTAGATGTGTACTCACTCCATATTGTTTAAGGATTTCCCACAGCTTGTTTCTATCTACTCTATCAAATGCCTTTTCTTGGTCGACAAAGGCTAAGTTGAGTGTTTCATTGAATTTGATTGATTTTTCTATAAGCTGTCTAAGAGAAAAAAAAAATAATGCCATCTGTGCATCCTGTATTTTTCCTAAATCCAAGTTGTGTTTTGCTTACCTGAGGTTCTATAATAGTTCTTAATCGTTTTTCAAGAATTTTGCAAAATATTTTCCCAGTATGACTCAACAGAGAAATGCCTCTGTATTGTGTGCAGTCTCTTTTGCTGCCTTTATTTTCCCAAATTGGGATAATTATGGCGTTTCCCCACTCTCGTGGTGTCTGTTGTTCTACCCAAACGTGGTTGAATAGTCTATGTAACCATGCTGTTCCTACTTCTCTTGCTGCTTTAATTAGTTCATTTGGTATTTCATCTTGTCCTGGTTATTTGTTCAATGGGACTAATCTGACGGCTTCTATAATTTTTTCTTTCAGTATGTCTGGTTCTAGTTCTTCGGTGGCATCTGTGTTGGTTCCTTGAAATCCCGTTACATCTAATGGGATGTTGAGAAGGTGTTCGAAATACTGTTTCCATCTTATTAGGGTTTGCTTTTGTTCACTTACTTGTTCTCCATTTTCGGTGTTAATTATTTCTGTTGGGTCAAAGGGTTCTACCCTGATTCTCATTGCACTTTTCTTGTTATAGAAGTTTCTAGTTGCCTCCTTGTAGTTTTTATTTAGAATTTCTCCATACTCCTCCCAGTCTTTTGTCTTTCTCTCTTTACTTACTCTATGTCTTCTCACTATTCTATATTCTATGTAATCGCATTCCTGTTTGCTCTAGGACCACTTTTTATATTTTACTTTTTGTCTTTTACCGCTTTCTTTACTTATGCGTTCCACCAACTTGTTATTTTCTTTATCCGTGTTTTGCGTTTTTCGTGGTTCCGCATGTTATTTTTGCAGTATTTAAAATGCTTGATTTGAACATCTCTCATTCGTCTTCCACTGTCTTTCTTTATATAGGTAATTTTACAAAGATTTCAGTTAGCTCTTTGTCATAATTTTCCCTCACTGCCTCGTCTTTGAGGATTTTTTTAAGTTTACTGATTCGCATGGCATTATTTTCCTGGTCTTTGCTTCCTTCTACTGATGATCCTTAGTGTGGCAATGACTGCTTTGTGGTCTGTGTTTATACCTAAAGTTGGGCACTGCCCTTGCATCTAATATATTTCTCTTTCTGTTATTTCTTGGTAATATAAAATCAATTTGGCTTTTAGTATCTAGATCATTCCATTTATACCAGGTGTATATTTGTGAGTTTTTGTGTTTATAGAATGTATTTGTTATGTAGAGGTCGTGTTGGCTGCATAGCTCTATCAGTCTACTTCCGTTATCATTTCTTTCATTATGTTCCAAGATGTTTTTCTATGTCCGCTCTGTTATGTCCTAGTCTTGCATTGAAGTCTCCCATAACTATGATGTTGTCCTGCTTATCTATTTTATTTAGCACGTCATGTATGTCTTCGTAGAAGTCCTCGCATTCTTACTCAATAATGTTTGTATTACATGAGGCGTATATTTGTACATATGTTGTAATTGTTTGTTCTTTTATTCTCACTGTTGTGATTCTTTCTGATATATATTTTATGTCTAGTATTCCTCTTGCTAGCCGTGGTTCAATAACTATTCCCACACCGTGTCTTGCCCTTTCTTGCTGTTCCACTCCAGAGAGACAAACGTGTAACTGTGGTGAATCTCCTTGCATCCTTCCCCCTTTATTCTGGTGTCCGCTATTCCCATCAGTCCAATTTTCCTCTCTTCCATTGTTTCTACAAGTTCTTCTTCTTTATTATTAAAACCGCAGACGTTCATTGTACCTATTTTTTTAATCGCTGATCTATCTCGTAGTCCATTAACATTGCAGGGTCTATATCCATTAAGGTCAATCCGTTTATACTTCTTAGTTTTTCTACGAACAGTATGAAGATCCCCTGTTGGCTTGCTAGGCCAGTCACAGGTTTAGGACACAAATCTGACCATATGGAGTCCATCCCCTGTAGCGAGCCATATCCCCGTTAGCCCATGACCTCGCGGTCATGGTTTCCCAGTCTGCACCACTGTCATATAGTAAATGACAGGCAGGTAGAGCGTGAACTGATGTGCACACACATCAGTGAACAAAAATAGATAGAATAGCAAAATAAAGCACGATGTAGCACGATGAACGCTACGTCACCAAGCCGCGTTGATTAACAACACGACTGTCACTTAGACACACTTTAGCTTCAGCCTTCATCCAGAGCAGACACACCGCAGCGCTACACGTACACCAGTACAGACGATTCACTAGGACGCTCTAACACCCTCACCGATTGACAACCAGTAGTTCACTCAGACAACCACATCTACGATTAGCCAACAACACTCCTCAACCGCAAGACATCGATCTCAGGTGCTGAGTAATTTTAGCATGTCCACTTAGTCTCAAACGCCGACCGACCATGTTGGGAGATCCTGAAGGCTTGACTGGCGGTGGACGTTAGCACCAGTCTCCAGACACACACACCAAGAGGTACGTGGTTACAACATGGGCACTGAGGAAGGCGTGATAGTGAGAGTTGTGGCGGGAGTACGCTGCATCCAGTGAAAGGTATTAAAGGCCTGAGTGCTGCCGGCTGAATGATGTGCTTGTCATCCGTGTTATAACATAACCTCCTGATGAAACAAAAATCATCTGATCATCGCTTAACGATGCGTTCCTGAGTACATATCCTTTGCGTTGCTGTGATGGTCTTGGACGCAGAGTGCCGCCCCGCAAGCATTGACGGTTAATCTAGGGATCTTCAAGGTTATCATCATTACCGCTAGCACAATCAAACGATCAACCTCTCTGACATTGAGAAGAATGATCCTTTCATCACCCTCAGACATGGAGAGGAGAACCCAAAAAAAACCTTCTGACAACGACCTTACCTAATACTAATACCTTAGTTAAATCCCCACCAGATGTGTCTGTTCCTGTACTAGGGAGTCCTACGAGCCATTTCTGGTTTTCAATTAGTAGTCGGCAACAATGATTTTGGGATATCTATCTCCCATCTCACATTAATATACCACATACCTAAATGTTAGGGCTAATAATTTAATAGGTAAAGTGTCACCAGACGGGTAAGTCTTGTTGTTGTATTGTCACGTTATGGTTGTGCATGTTAATTATCAGTGAAGTATATTAAGTTCTTTCCTACTTCAGGGTATGTACATAGTGTTGGTAAGCGAATTTTAAATATTTCATGTGTATCAGGTACTAAGTGCCCAAGTATCATGTCTTTCGACAAACAACCTACTACCCTGAGTTGAGAGAGAAATGAGCTTTGTTAGGATATGAGGGTGTGGAATTGAGCAACTATGTCAAAGAAACTGAAAGACAAGGGAGAATTGAACAGACATAATTAAGGAGAGAGGGGAAGAGAGAGAGAGAGAGAGAGAGAGAGAGAGAGAGAGAGAGAGAGAGAGAGAGAGAGAGAGAGAGAGAGAGAGAGAGAGAGAGAGAGGAAAGGGAGGAAAGAATTAGACTAAAAATCAAGATGGCAGAGATATAGTCCAGAGAGAAAGAAGCCAGAGAAAACGGAGAATCCAGAGAGAGGTTGCGACAAGTGGAACTGGAGTTAGAGAGAGAGAGAGAGAAACTCCGACAAGCAGACGAGAGGAAGAGGAAACAAGGTAAACTGGATGTCATAAGTCGGGGTGCCCCACCGGCTAGATGAAAATATTATTCACTGGCGAGCAACCCTAAATAGTCAGAAACTGACTAGGGACAAAATCTATATGGCTGAACTACAGATTAAGCCCATGAATATCCAACGAACAGCTCCAAGTGGCTCGTTACAAAATGAAATGAACTGTGCTGAATATTCGCCAAGGAATGGGAAAGAGAAGGTTAGCTAAGATAGATGTTTAAGTCTAAATATATTAGTATAGACGACTATCTCAGTACAGGTTTTTCTCCCTGACTGCTCCCTTCCTTGGTGTCTAAGTGAACCCCCACCAATGTACACAACAACACGTATGCACAATTGGAATTAAAATATAACGAGAGAACTATGAGTTACAATATTACAACATTTATTTACTAATCATAGACATCTGATGGTTTTTAATATGAGGATGATGAAATCATATACATATTGATCTTGATGACAAATATTACGTAACTTTACTTGTTACTTCATCTATCTGGATCTGTGGTCCAGATCCCCACTCTCCAGTAGACTCAACAAAGAAACAGCTTGCCGGTATTCTGACGATCCTGTCAGTCCTGACACTCCTAGTCTTCACTCGTCCTTGAGATCTACAACATAGGTGCTCCTTGTGAGAGCTTGAAAGAAGTCAAGAATGTGTTATATCAGTTCTACATCAGCGCATTCCTAATTAAAACATATAACACAAACATATACAATGACCAGTCTGGCCAAGTTTATCTTCCAGCTCTACTGCGTTCACCATCCTCCTTCTCCCTACTGTCTTAGTCGGGGACGGGCTTTTCAATTGTCTCACATGCCTGTAATGATTACATTTCTGCCGCCCCATGTCCATGTCGCTAATACAGAAATTCTGTGTCGTACAGCCGCTCCGTCCAAAGTTAGTTTAGCAGCTCACAGGATCGGTAATGGTATTATAATAATGCCTGATCATCCGGGCTTACAAGCCGGGACCAGTAGCTGTGCCAGACTTCCGTGAATTACCCTCCACCATATGATGAAAAAGGTTTAGCACCATATACCCCATAACAATTGTGGGTAATGTCTGTACCATTACACCTCTGCTTCCCACACAATTGTTGGCCAATGTGCCAATGCGCAGACAATAGCATAACACTTCATATTGGTAGGTTTGCATATGACAAATCAATATATCAAACATCCAATACACATAAACATATTGATTAAACTAGACATATTATGATACTTTAACATAATAGCATAATGCACTAGTTAGTTGGTATGTATACGAAATGAGATGTATATACACAAAAAGAATATGTACGAAGCATATTCCTAGCATCGTATATTCATATGAAATTACACATACATACATCCAACATATCTGTAAACATTATATTACTTCAAGATGGACATATAATGATACTCAACATAATAGAATCAGGCATTATTAATTAGTACTAATATTGCATAGCTACAAAATGAGATATACAACAAGTCTAATTGAAGTTCCCACACAGACCAGCCATATTTGCTGAGCTGCCCGGTTTAATCACCACTTAGTTACTGCTGTTGTAAGAATTAAATAAATAGTCAGTTGACTATATTCTGTACAACAAATTCTTCTTATCTCCTCCTGACGTTAATTGCAATTATCTCCAAGTCTGGTCAGTCATAAACATTCTTTCTGCATGCACACTAGCCTTCACACCTGTGGATCTGACCATTATTAGCCCCTTGAGTCTTATCAGTGATTTCACACCTTTCTACAGGTAATTGCCTTTATTCACCCAATGGCCCAGTTCATTGTTGATTCAGCCCGGGTCTACCTGGGCAAGAAGGTGCCAATGTGTCTGTGTGGTGTCATAGCCCGTCTGGGTCAGCAGTTTCCTAAGGTGTAGACTAATTTAAATTATCTAGTAGTGTCCGTCTCAAGTAGCCCATTTTACTTGCCATCTGCAAGCTTACGTCATGGCTAGAGGCTTTTTGTGAATAATCTTACCTCACGACTAGATAGCCTTGGAGTAGCGTGATTAATTCATTCTTTCTCAATTTGGCCTCTCAAATTTGGAGACCGAGAAAAATATTCTGGGATGTTAAGGCGGCATTCCATGACAGAGCTTCCCCCTTAAAAAAAAGTTTCTGCCAGAAATCTTTTGTCAAAGCACGCCGTACATCCCAGAATAATGCCTAAGCACTCTCCGTTCTGTATCTGCCTAAAGGTTTCCAATATTCCTTGTGGCAGTGGGTTGTCCTGCATCTGCATAAAGACGTTCCATTTCCATAACCCAAAGATACACTGGATAGATCCTTGTACCTGGTTTTAGGCCGGGATTCCATGCAATAGCTTGGTAAAATCCGGTAATTGTCAGAAGGTTGTAATTTTACCCCTCTGGGAAAGATCACAATCAACGGGATTCTTCTACGCCTCTGGGCAGCAATTGTTTTACACCATTCACTCACGTGATTTACTCCTTTCAGCTGAGGATGTACCCGTAGTGAGGTCTTGCATAAGCTGGCCACAGCAAAGCTTGTCTCCGTGATTTTCCTCCATCCATTATAGACCCTTAACAGATCCATCAATAGCTTCCTTTTGAAAGGAATAATGTTACACATCATGGTCCCATGATATAAATTCAACTGGCGCTTTCCTCCTTCAAAGTCGGGCGTAACAATCGTCCCTCCTCGGTGTCGCGGTTTCTTCCCCTGATATTCAGTTAATGGGCTGAGTTTCTCTGCATTAGAGTTTCTTGTACAAACCGTGCTAGAAATTGGAAATTTAGTGTGCCAAGTTGTCCTGCCTTGAGAAATAACATAGTTACTCCAGGGCGATAAAGTGGAGTTACTTTTGAATAAAGTATCCACAAATAGCTGATCTACTCCTATCAAATCGACCTGACTGAAGGGTAGATTGAGTCCTAAGAGTGTTGATTCCAAACCACTCTTGACTTTTGTTACTTCAGGTCCCTGTTGCTGGAATTCCCTGATAACTTCAGCTAATGAGATGATAGGCGTTTCTTCCTCCATCTTGTGCAAAGAATTTTCTTCTTTAGCAACTACAGACAATGTTGTCTGCACAATATCAGAGTCCATATTCTGGCTCCTAACAATTCCCGGTGTTTCCTTAGTCTCCGAACTGGTATGCTCCGAGATAACAACTGGAAATGTTTCCTGGTCTGGATGTTCCTCTCTGGTCGTGCTTTCATGGGCTAAGTCCAGTTGAGGTAAATCCTGTGGTGGGCTGGTGTCTAAACAGTCCATCACATTACGTAAATCATTTGAAATGATGTCTAGTGTCTTTTCCTGAGCTGCATCCTCAAAGATCACAAGGGGTTCCGGGTCTTCCTTCATCCCTCTGTCAGTCAAATTTAATCCCACTTCATCCTCTCCTGAGCTGAAGGGAATAATAAAGTCGGTTATCTTTCGATCTCCGACCTCCTTAAAAGATGTCCTCAGGTCATCTTCCTCTTGAGTTTCACCTCTCGTTGAAGTAAAATGAGATTCCTGGGAGTCTTGTACTGGCGGACCAGTTAAACCACATTTTCCGTGGTGCAAACAGTTATCACGTTTGTGACTGCTTGAAATGCCCTTGGCACGTTTTTTCTTCCCTCTTTTCCGTTTAGGACTGGGTCGAATGAGAACCTGTAGTACCCGGTCCACTAACTCTGATTCCGCGGTGGGTGGCAAAGATGTCCCTTCCTTCCTGGTTGGGTGAGCATCCATATCTCCTACCTTATGTTCCGCTAGAAAGGTTAGCTTCTCTGCATTGACTACTTCCATATGCTGTTTATTAATCTCTGCTTCTTCAGTTTTGCTACGCTCTTTTGCTTCAAATAACTCATCAATTGTTTTATTCATCTGTTCCTCCGCCATGTCCCACTCTTTCATCTCGTCTCTGATGTATGTTTCTAATTGTTCTCCTGTTAAGCCCTCTATTATGCCTAACCTTCTCGTGGACTCTAAGTAATCTGTGCGCGCCTTCAGATAATCTAGATCCTGGGAAGTTGAGTCCATATTTGATAATGGCTAAATTCAGGTAAGCTCCTATGTATCTATCAAAATCAGAGCTAAGCTAGAAAGACAAGAGTGAACCACTGACAGCAGAACCTAAACCAATGTGTAGAGTTAAACCTCAGCAGTGAAAGACAACTGAAAGTAATATTCAAGTAGTTTCTGGCGACCGCAGTGAAGTAAGTGTGAGAGATATACTACACAGTAATCAGTAATATTTACCTAAATAAATATTAAAATGCACTGCATACATGTCATAATGAAAATGGCATAAGTAAGCATAAAATGGCAAATCAATCAAGCAGTTAAATCATCAAACACATCAATGTAAATATGATTAAAGTGATCAGTTATCATAAAATGATGAATGATACACTAAATGATAAGAATTAAAATAATTATCATTAAATGATAGATGAGGTAGTTCTCATAAGTTCTTATCCGTTATACACTTTTGAAAAGTTATATCTATACTCTGTAACTTCCTCAACTAAAATTAGCTACATCTGATGATAGTCTATTTTGATGACTGAAGATTACAAGAGTTAACTTTTAAAATCGTATGTCTAGGGTCTAGTACCGGAGTCTATTGAAAGCGAGAAGTCAGAATTCAAATACCGTACGAGAAGCCCAATCTGTAGGATTGGGTTAAAATTAAATCCCGGAGACGAGACACCAATCTGTCATAAGTCGGGGTGCCCCACCGGCTAGATGAAAATATTATTCACTGGCGAGCAACCCTAAATAGTCAGAAACTGACTAGGGACAAAATCTATATGGCTGAACTACAGATTAAGCCCATGAATATCCAACGAACAGCTCCAAGTGGCTCGTTACAAAATGAAATGAACTGTGCTGAATATTCGCCAAGGAATGGGAAAGAGAAGGTTAGCTAAGATAGATGTTTAAGTCTAAATATATTAGTATAGACGACTATCTCAGTACAGGTTTTTCTCCCTGACTGCTCCCTTCCTTGGTGTCTAAGTGAACCCCCACCAATGTACACAACAACACGTATGCACAATTGGAATTAAAATATAACGAGAGAACTATGAGTTACAATATTACAACATTTATTTACTAATCATAGACATCTGATGGTTTTTAATATGAGGATGATGAAATCATATACATATTGATCTTGATGACAAATATTACGTAACTTTACTTGTTACTTCATCTATCTGGATCTGTGGTCCGGATCCCCACTCTCCAGTAGACTCAACAAAGAAACAGCTTGCCGGTATTCTGACGATCCTGTCAGTCCTGACACTCCTAGTCTTCACTCGTCCTTGAGATCTACAACATAGGTGCTCCTTGTGAGAGCTTGAAAGAAGTCAAGAATGTGTTATATCAGTTCTACATCAGCGCAATCCTAATTAAAACATATCATAACACAAACATATACAATGACCAGTCTGGCCAAGTTTATCTTCCAGCTCTACTGCGTTCACCATCCTCCTTCCCCCTACTGTCTTAGTCGGGGACGGGCTTTTCAATTGTCTCACACGCCTGTAATGATTACATTTCTGCCGCCCCATGTCCATGTCGCTAATACAGAAATTCTGTGTCGTACAGCCGCTCCGTCCAAAGTTAGTTTAGCAGCTCACAGGATCGGTAATGGTATTATAATAATGCCTGATCATCCGGGCTTACAAGCCGGGACCAGTAGCTGTGCCAGACTTCCGTGAATTACCCTCCACCATATGATGAAAAAGGTTTAGCACCATATACCCCATAACAATTGTGGGTAATGTCTGTACCATTACACCTCTGCTTCCCACACAATTGTTGGCCAATGTGCCAATGCGCAGACAATAGCATAACACTTCATATTGGTAGGTTTGCATATGACAAATCAATATATCAAACATCCAATACACACAAACATATTGATTAAACTAGACATATTATGATACTTTAACATAATAGCATAATGCACTAGTTAGTTGGTATGTATACGAAATGAGATGTATATACACAAAAAGAATATGTACGAAGCATATTCCTAGCATCGTATATTCATATGAAAATACACATACATACATCCAACATATCTGTAAACATTATATTACTTCAAGATGGACATATAATGATACTCAACATAATAGCATCAGGCATTATTAATGAGTACTAATATTGTATAGCTACAAAATGAGATATACAACAAGTCTAATTGAAGTTCCCACACAGACCAGCCATATTTGCTGAGCTGCCCGGTTTAATCACCACTTAGTTACTGCTGTTGTAAGAATTAAATAAATAGTCAGTTGACTATATTCTGTACAACAAATGCACACACCAACAGGCAACTATGATAGTGTACAAAGAAATGACACGCATCTACCAAGACACCTAAAAGTATACCCAGACAAGATCTGTCTCACATAAGGCAGCACTCAAAGCAATCCGATATTGAACACAGAACTCAGAAAGAACACTCAAGTAACCTATGACAATGATAGTTCTTGCAATAACCTAGATCAGATATAGACTGAAAATCAGTAACTAAGAAATAACTTTTGTAGTGAAATCTAACATAATAATCATGCATATGACTACAAACATTGAGATAGTTCCTACCTGTTCTGAAGTCAGACTTAATCTAAAGGGGAAAAGTCTAGCAGGGGTTTTTATACCTAGCCTAGCAGTAGATACTTAACTCCCCGGAATTCCATTCATAAATTCTTCTTATCTCCTCCTGACGTTAATTGCAATTATCTCCAAGTCTGTTCAGTCATAAAAATTCTTTCTGCATGCACACTAGCCTTCACACCTGTGGATCTGACCATTATTAGCCCCTTGAGTCTTATCAGTGATTTCACACCTTTCTACAGGTAATTGCCTTTATTCACCCAATGGCCCAGTTCATTGTTGATTCAGCCCGGGTCTACCTGGGCAAGAAGGTGCCAATGTGTCTGTGTGGTGTCATAGCCCGTCTGGGTCAGCAGTTTCCTAAGGTGTAGACTAATTTAAATTATCTAGTAGTGTCCGTCTCAAGTAGCCCATTTTACTTGCCATCTGCAAGCTTACGTCATGGCTAGAGGCTTTTTGTGAATAATCTTACCTCACGACTAGATAGCCTTGGAGTAGCGTGATTAATTCATTCTTTCTCAATTTGGCCTCTCAAATTTGGAGACCGAGAAAAATATTCTGGGATGTTAAGGCGGCATTCCATGCATGACACTGGACAAAGAGTTGAAACTAGCAGAACAAATGAGACAGCACGAGTTTGAGTTGAGGAGATTGGAACTACAAAATTCAGATGCTTCAATATTCAGCAGTGCCAGTTCTCCAACTCACAGCATGGACTCTGCCACAGGACCTAATGCTTCTCAAGGATCTATGAGTTTCCCAATGCTCCCCTTCAACCGGAAGGAAGATCAGATGTTTTATGATGTTGCAGCTATTTCATGATGGTATGTAGGCAAGAGTACTGGAAAATGCCGAATTGTCTGAGCCCTTTCCTGTCACCAATGGAGTGAAGCAAGGATGTGTCCTGGCACCAACACAATTCAGACTCATGTTTTCAGCTATGCCGACGAATGCCTCCGAAAACAACGACATTGGAGTAGACATCAACTACCGCATGGACGGAAAGTTGTTCAATCTCAGAAGGCTGAAAGCAAAAACAGCCACACCGTCAGAGAGCTGCTGTTTGCTGACGATTGCGCTCTATATGCCAACTCATAGGCAGACATGCAACACAATGTTTCAGCTTTCTCATGTGCCTGTGCCAATATTCGGCTCAATATCAACTCGGAGAAGACTGTAGTCGTGTACCAGCCAGTTTCGGGGATTATCTACACCGAGCCGAATATCAAAGTGAATGGTCATAGACTAGGTGTTGTGGACAAATTCACATATCTTGGCAGCATTGTGTCACAAGGTGCCATAATTGATGACGAAGTGAGTGCAAGAATCTCCAAGGCCAGCGTGGCCTTTGGCATACTGTACAAAAGTGTGTGGGGAAAAAAATGTAAAAAGCCTGCCCCCAAAAAAGCTGAAAGTCTACAAAGCAGTCGTATTATCCACACAGCTTATTCTTGTGAAAACTGGACTGTTTACCAGCAACACGCTAGGAAAATAATCACTTCCACACAGTCTGCCATAGGAAGCTATTGAAGATTAAATGGCAAGACAAGATACTAGATACTGAAGTCCTAGAAAGAGCGTCCATGCCCAGTACCCATACTCTACTAATGAAGAATCAGCTTCGCTGGGCTGGTCACTTGACTCGCATGCCAGATCCCTAAACGAATTCTTTACGGCGAACTGCGTTGTGATAAACGCTCCCAATGCGTCCAGAGGACACACTTTAAAGACACTGAAGATCTCACTAAAAGCTTTTGGAATTCAACACGACATTGGGGAGACTGCTGCCAAAGACCGAAATTCGTCGCGTACATCATTACGCAAGGGTGCAATCATTTGTGAAGCAGCCATGACTGCGAGAGCTGTGAAGAAAAGGCTTGACAGAAAAACCACTGTTGGAGACCTTCCTCCTAGAACGTCAAGCATTCTTTGTCCACATTGTCAAAGAACATTTCGAGCCAAAATAGGCCTTACCAGCCATCTTAGAACTCACGGCTGCAAACATTTAACCCCACTGGATGAAATGAATGGTCATCATCATTCGTGATGGACACACACCATATAACACAAAGTAAAGAAGATTGCCCGCCTCTCGTGCGAGAAACTCCCCAACAGAAAAGAACAGAACTGACAACAACTTTCAATAGTCAATTCAACGCGCAAGAAGACAGGAACACACAAGAAAACAACACAGAAGAAAACAATCCCAAACACATGAAGACTAACGGTTTTCAAATCGTCAGTAATCCAAAGAAGAGGAAAATGGCAGAAGATCAAAAGACAAGGGGATATAAACAAGAAGATCAAGAGAAGAAGCTAGTACAAGACGCAGAAGACACATATGGCATACCGGACATCGACACAAGAGACAAGAAAGACGATCAAGAAGATCCACTTGCATAAACATTTGTTACTGGAAGACTTGCTAGCCTAGACGTTTCCATCTTGGAAAACGACGTGATGTGCGAATTTATCTACTAATTATTTCTAATGTATATGTTTTACTAAAATTACAATGATTAGTCATATAATTATTATTGCTTTAAATATCTGTGGTATACGCACAAAATTACAACACATCATCACACTCATACGCAAACACAAACCGGACTTTATACTACTACAAGAAACAAATATATATTCGAAAACATTCGCACAACAAATCAACACACAGCTAGGTCTCAGACATTCCTCCTTTAGTATAAGCATACACAAAATCGGGTCGGGTACAGCTATACTGCAGTTATCAGACAGGTGGGGTATTATAATAACAAACATAGATGACCAGGAACGGATCTGCATAATACAGGTAGAAGCTTCCATCCTTGGCCAGTGGCCGGCCAAAGCTTGGGGCCGGGTCTGCCGTGCTATGACATTCCATCTTTAGGTTCAATTTCCTCGCTCTAGATTAAGGCTTGTACCCACCCAACCGAACATTCGGTGCTAACAGAAACATAACAATTAAATACTGAGAAACAATAACCACATTCGTAATCTTTATTTTTTTCCAATTACTTTATTAAAAGTACTACACTTTAAAAACAAAATAGTCAGAACAGCCATTTATAAGGCTTCACTTTTATAGTTTCCAAACATGGACTGATGCTAGATCTTAAACTATCTTTGTACACCTGATGTACGGCACAAAACACTTTCAAAACATAAAGACATGTTCAGAACATTAAAGACACCTTCAGAACATAAAGACATTTTCAGAACATAAAGCACAAACTTCAAGATTATTTTGTTGACTAAATCTGTATTGTTTTTTCCGAAAGTCTTCTTTGCCGATATCAAATGTGTTGCCTTTTAGAGTTATTTTATCTGCGTCGTATTACCTAATAACAACACTGTCTGTTGTGCTAAGGTCAACGGAATGTACTGGCATGATCATGCGATAGCCGAGAGAACTATACATGTGGTATGATTGTGGTCGGGAGACGGGAAGGACAGGATGGAAATAAATAATATCGTTAACTTCAGTCATTGTTGTTCGACACCCACTCAGCTTGCATCAGATCACACATCCTTGCCTTCAACATCCAAACACTTTCTTTTTGAACAGATGTAAACCCAGGAATAGCCTTACAAAATTACATGCTTCTATTTACTCAAAAATTTAATTTTATGTGAAGTCATATTCTGTATTTCAGGTCACTCAGCGTGCATTGATGATCGTTCCACAAGCCGCGCTTGGTAAGTGTGCCGTAGGTTGCCGACATCTACCTTTGCAGAGTCAAGCATTGTACTCAGATCTTCCAAATACGCACAGTAAATTAATTCTGCTTATTCTCCTTGTCGTCTTGTGTATCGGAAAGTCTCCATGGACAGGTTAGTCGAACAATCAACGCGCGAGGACTTCCTATGTGCAGACCACACATTCCATCTTCCGGTAAGATATTCCCTCTTCGAAATCAACCTTCAAGATGGCTCCGTTCATCTTCTCCAGCTGAAGCAGCTCTAGAAGGGCACTCGCCACGGAGGACACCCTGAAACAGTTTACGAGATAAGTCAGCTACAGGCCGGTATGTGTCTGTACTATAACTACGTAACTCCGCTTAGGTAAAGGAGCGTTTTCCACGCTTTAGAACACCTTGTGTATGTGGTTCTACCCATATATATCTTTTATAGACCAATTGGCATTCTACAGAGTGTTTGTAAAGTCTCACTACACTTTGTATGTAGAGCAATTTTGAAAAAATTAAGAATATGACGTCATCAAACAATGCGCTAAACAATTCAATACATTAGTTTCAATAGTCACTGCTATGGTATAACGCTGTTTCGGGGAAGATGGAAAGTACCAGAGAAGTATTCATTTTAACTTATTCAACGAATTTCGTAATGCGATGAGGAGTTTGTTTATCAGGAAATCTTGCTATAAATCTTTGAAAAACTATCCGTGTGTATCCACCGCCATTTCGAAACACTTGTTCAACCGAAAACATTCTTTCTTCCGTTGATACCATCATTCTGTTTGGAGATCAAAGAATTAATCCAGCAGACGACAGCCATTCCTTGCCTATTGCCCTACTATGGACTGTGCAGCACATTTTTTGATGACGTCATGTACTTCATTTTTTAAAATTGTTCTACTCACAGAGTTTAGTGAGACCCTATATAAGTGATGTGGTTAACACCACCTTTTTTTTTTTTTTAGCATATCCTTTACAGGACTTAGCTGTCAACACCAGCATCTTTCAGCTGTATGTTGATCTCTTGGCAAGATTACGCTCAGTAGTTTGCCATTGCTTTCTGAGCGGCCGGCTCACATACCCCGTAAGTTACCGATGCGATTCGAACCACTGCTGATTTGAACCGTCATCACGTTACCTGACGACAGTATACGAGATTACGAAGAAAAGTCATAACCTCTAAGCCACGAAGCCGGCAACACCACCCTGGCCGCCTTTATTTCCCAACCCAAAATACTTCCAGGTGCCCATTTTAGGCTGGGCTCCTCTGCTGGGGGTCTATGTGACTATTTTATAAATCCTCGCGGGACGCAGAGGTGTTTCCAAGGCACCAGGGCCAGGTTCTATACTGGCCAAGACCAATTAGCACGCCCTAGCCGTACGTCCTAGGCAGGAGGTCCCTTCGGGGTCCTGGCTAACGTAGTAGGATTGCTGATTCTTCCGAAATCGGAGATTATCTGCCTGCACGGCGAGGAACCGCCAGTCTGCACACCAATAAGCCAGACATGGGACAACGGATACTCATGCAAACCTCAGTTTGCCCAGGATAACTTAGTGGCACATGGATATGTTCATAAGCACTCCAGTCTTTCCCCAAAGATCACATAATAAGAACCTGAGTGCAGTGCACGAACTACGTAACACTGGAGAGAATCCAAATGTGTGTAAAGAAGATTTACACACGTAGCAATATTCTTCCGTTGGTAGGCTTTTAAATTTTGGAAATGTAGTCTGGTCAGTAATCTACTGTTATCTTCACATTGCATGACCAAAGAAAGCTGTTTGTCTCTTTCTTATATTTGTAAATAACGGTCTTCTTTCATCAGCTCTCTCCAGGCAATCGTTGTTAGTTATTGTGATAGACGAAGTATTCGCCACGTTCGTCTCAGGAACCACATCTCCGTTGCTTCCAAGCTTTTCCTAATTTGTTCATTCATGTTTTATGATTCATATCATCATGTTTATCAGCTTAAATAGACAGTACATATGGTTTTGTGCCTGACGTCATATCATTATGTCATCAGCTGACATAAAACAGCACATATGGTTGTGTGCCTGGCGTCATATCATCATGTTCATTACCAAAAATAGAACAGCACATATGGTTTTGTGCCTGACGTCATATCTTTATGTTCATCAGCTGACATAGAACAGCACATATGGTTGTGTTAATGACGTCATATCATCATGTTCATTGGCTGAAATAAAACAGCTCAAAGGGTTTTGTGCCTGACGTCATAGCATCATGTTCATCAGCTGACATAGAACAGCACATGGGGTTTTGTGTCTTACGGTATATCATATTCATCAGCTGAAATAAAACAGCACATATGGCTTTGTGTCTGGCGACATATCATCATGTTCAACAGCTCAAACAAAGCAACACATAGGGTTTTTTGTCTGACGTCATATCATCATATTCATCAGCTGAAACAGAACAGCACATGGGGTTTTGTGCCTGACGTCATATTATCATGTTCATCAGCTGATATAGAACAGCACATGGGGTTTTGTGTCTGACGTCATAAAGCAACGCTTTAACTGTCTGTCAACAACTTAACTGACAGGCCTCAACGGGTACTTCTCACACACCCATACAAGACAACTTGCAAGTCGTGTGGGAGGCAAAATGCATGGTCCATTTTATTGCCGTTGGCTCGCTTACAAGCGGTAAACAGTCGCTAATGCAATACACAATATACAGCCACAGAATTATCTAACACAAACTGCTAACCCTATGCTAGTTCTATCTATTAGTGAACACAAAACTCCTAACGCTATTCTAAACGATGTGAACGCCTCAAGTCCAGTCTCCCGTCTCCCTAACCTCTCTCCCGTGGTTACACACCACGCGGGGTGACCTTCACCTTCGTGCGTGTTACCTCACATCGCACTCTGCTGGCAAACGTGGCCTGTTGAGTGTCTACTCAACTGTGCTATGGCTTCACGAGGTGTGGTACTATCGAGTCTTTGACACACACCCACCCCTCTTGTGTTGCGTCATCAACTTTCACTCATTGGTTGTGACGCAAGAGGTTCCCAAACAAAAAATTAGTGTCTCTAATTTTTGTCAAAGACTCTAGATAACCTGGCTTTGGGCATTCCAATAGACTATTAATAACTATTGTCACAATGTAGCAAAGCCTTACTTGGCTACTGGCAATCGCCACAAACTTGACTGGTTGGCGTGAGCCCCTTCTCACATGCTATATTATATTTATCAGAGGTATGTCTGAACCGGACCGTTGTCTTATAAGACCTGCCCTCACATAGTAAATTAACTTACTACCCATACAAAGTTGACTTTCTTAGGGTCAACACATGAATTATTTCATGTCCCCCATATAATATTTAACAACCATTCTACAAGAGTGTGTGCGACAGGCTTTACCTCCTTCGCTTCCGCGCGTAAGACTTTATTTCACTGTTAATTTAGTTCTTCGTTGTCTATTATGTCCCCTGGCCCCATAGTTATCTGTCTTTGATTTACAAATAGTGTATGTAATTTATATGTTTGTTTTTCTGTTTGTTTGTGTGTTTGGATGTAATAAATCTACTAATCTAATTTCTATCCTCTATTTATAAATTCTATGTGTATGTATGTTAGTTTTTTGAGTGTCATAATTTGGTTCAATGTGGCCACAAACAGGTGTATAACACTAATTCGTGACTACATTCACTTGTCATGAAACCCAAAATACTGTAATCTAAGTTCTAAACTATATTACAGACAACACATTCACACTAACACAATTTCACTAACGAAAACTTTACATTCTAACATACCATTCTAATTCTATAACTAAGTATTTAATGTGTTACCTAAATTTATTAAATTTGTTATGTTAATTATATGATATGATTATATTACTTCTTATTTTTTTCTAATCTAAGTGATGTAATCTAACTATTTAAATGCAATTGTTGTGATGTGAGTTATGTACCTTAATTAAATGGATTATGTGACCACAATTTATGTACTTTTCTAAATACTATGCTAAATAATGTTTTTAAATGCACAAAGGAATTATATGAGTGATGTTCTTAATCTAACTGGTGTAAATGCTGTATGTTACCTTATCTACTCTTTTTAATCTATTATGATGTCAAATGATGATACTAATAAATGGTAATATTTGAAAGATGGTATGGTTTCATTAAGATGGAATAAACTAACTACAATGAAACTAAGTGAAATATAACAATCTAAATGGTACTATTCATATCATAAATTTAATTTAACTTGTAATAAACTATTCTTATGTCTAAACTAATATTCTAATCTAATTTTAATGGGTTAATTACTGTACTAACTACATTATTAAAATAAATGAGAACTGTTATAGTTCCTAACCTACATCTAATTTATCACTATCTTAAAATATTATATTACATATCACAATAAGTTTATATACATAGTATTTGGTTTACACAGGTTAGTAGTTGCCTTCATGTATGTGCAATGGTTGTATAGGCATAATATAACCACACATTTTGCCTGAGCATCTGAAATACATTACACAGTCATCTTAATGTTCTCTCGGTAGTGCACGTGTAGAGTTCGCTGGTGTTGTAGCTCTGTCTTTTCGTGTCTGTAATTAAGCACTGTTCTGACACTGTTTTCTGCGGTTCATATATATGATACACCGGAATGGAGCTTAGTTGGAAATGAGCTGTCCTAGTTCACACGGTGGTATCTAAGTATAGCAGCACAGTTCTTAATCTGATGTCCACGGACACATGATAGTTCAGTGTTTTGGTACATGATTACGCCAATAATGTGGATATGTATGTAAGCTATTTTACATCTTATATTATCAGATACCCATGTACCAACCATCATTCTACATTTAACTGTTGGATTTCAGGTATTTCTACCCCAGATGGTCTACTAAGGGTATCAGCTAGGGTGTTGTCTTTCCCCTTAATATGCTCTATACTGAACGTATAGTTTTGAAGGATAAGAGACCACCTGTATATCCTGTCGTTTCGGTGCACACCAGTCTGAATGACCGTAATGGGAGAATTGTCGGTCTGGATAATGAAGTGCACACCCGCCAGAAAGCGGTGGAGCTTTCTCACTGAGTAGATGACGCTCAGGGCCTCCAGTTCTGCTATCGAATATCTGGACTCGGTAGGTGTGATCTTACGGCTCACGTAGCAAATCGGATGGAAGATGCCCTCATAAAATTGGCCTAGGACTGCAGCGATGGAGATCCTGCTGGCATCTGTCCTAAGATAATAAACGAGCCCAGGGTTAGGCAAGCGGAGGATGGGAACATTACTAAAAAGAATTTTCAATTTTGACAATGCAGAAATTAATAATGCATCTTTCACATCCAATTTTACTGATGCTTTTAGCACATTAGAAAATACACTTGTAATTTCAGCTAGGTTTGGAATAAATTTACTGTAGTAATTAACTAATCCTAAAAGACTTCTAACCTGCTTTTTCGTAGTAGGCATGGTTAGATTCATAATTTTTGTAATAATCCTATTGTCAGTCTTCAGTTGACCTTGAGAGATGACATGACCCAAAAATTCAATTTCTTTTAGGCCTAATTCGACTTTGCTCGGTTTGACAGTGAGACAGAAGAGTCGCAACCTATCAAAGACATGTCTCAGTTTCAGTAAGTGTGTAGTCCAGTCTTCAGTATGGACACATATATCATCTATATAGGTCACAGTATTCGTCACTCCATGTAACAGATCTCTAGTTAAGCGTACGAAAGTGGCAGGAGCATTTCGAAGTCCGAAAGGAAGAAATCGCCACTCGTATAGTCCTAAAGGTGTTGAAAACGCAGTAAGATGCATAGATTGAGCTTGCATCGGGACCTGCCAGTATCCTTTAGTAAGATCTAGTTTTGAAAAGATTTTAGAAGTAGACATGTCCAAGATAAGATCTTCGCAGGAAGGAATAGGTTCTGCGTCGATCTTAGTGATGTTATTGAGTTTCCGATAGTCCACGCACAGACGAATTGTGGAATCTTTCTTCTTAATTAGGACGATTGGAAAAGAGTACTCTGATGTAGACTTTTGGATAATCCCGCTAGCTTCTAAATTAAGAATTTCCTTATTTAGATTTTCCCTATAGCTGAGTGGGATAGAGTACGGCCTACATTTAATAGGCTTAGAATCCGAAAGAAGAATGGAGTGTTCGATTCTGTCCGTCCTACCTGGGATGTCAGAGAATAAGTCTTTGTATTCAGTAACTAACTCCACTAATTGTCGTCGTTGAATGTCTGTTAGTCCCTGATCTATATGTATGCTGTCCACTGTCGCAGTTTTGTCTACAATGGGAACAGGTAGTTCCATTCCGTCGTCGTCTACCTGATTCAGTACCGTGGTGGTGCTAAGTGTGTATTCTGTTAACTCACTGGGTGTATTGCCATTGTCGGAACTGCCAGTCTCGCTAACTAGTGTAGTTGCGTTGTGTATGTCTGTCGTCTGATCACTGGGTGTTAGTGCACTCTGTTCGTCTGTCACTACTTCTGTTTCTTGTCTTGTATAGTAAGGTTTCAACATGTTGACATGGAATATCTTTAAGTGTCCGTTTATCGATATTTCATAGTCAACATCTGAAATTCTGCGTACCACCTTGAATGGCCCTTGCCATGAGGTTAATAGTAAATTTCTTTTGTCTGGAAGTAGCAAGAGTATGTCTTGATCTGGTTCAAGTTCAATTGTTCTTGTCCCTTTGTTGGCATATTGGCGGTAGATTTGACCCTTCCTCTCCAAAGCTGCCTTAGCTATAACACACGATTTCATGATCTTGTCTCGTGTCTCTGTCACCATTTCATAAGGTGTATTTGGGGTAGGAATTTCTATCGAATTTGTTAGTACCTGATGGTAAATAGTTAGGGGTCCACGTGGGTTAGCCCCGTAAACTAATTCAAAGGGTGAGAAACCCGTGCTAGAATGGGGAATCTCCCGATAGGCGAACAGCACTGTTGGTAACAGTGTATCCCAATCAGCTGGGTTTTCTGCTGTAACCTTAGCCAGCATGTGCTTTAGGTCCCCATTAATTTTCTCTAGTATTCCATTGCTGGCTGGATGGTAAGCTGTCGTAAAATGTTGCTTAATGCCTAACATTTTTGTAAGGGCTTGCGTTGCAGCCGATATGAACTGAGTTCCACGATCGGATAAAATGGTCCGTGGGAATCCGAATCGTGAGAACAGGTGTAGAAATACATTGGCAACGTCTTTGGAGGTGATGTATTTCAAAGCTACTGCCTCAACCCACCTTGTACATAGGTCGACCATTGTCAATATGAAGCGATTTCCTTTGCTGGACACCTGGTTTAGGGGTCCAACAATATCTACCGCCACACTTTCAAATGGCCTAGAAGCCAGTGTAGAAGGCTGTACTTCAGCTGTAGGATGTTTACCTTTACGTACCAATTGTTGACAGACATTACACGAACGACAAAATAATTTTATGTCATTGCAAAAACCTGGCCAATAGAAATGAGCCTGAATTCTGGCCCTGGTCTTATCATATGCAAGATGACCAGCAAACGGTGACTCATGTGCAATCTTTAGCACAGTTAGACGATGTTGTTCAGGTAACACCGTTTGCTGAATCTCATGGTTACCAGTAGTATAATATCTAGTTAAAATACCATTGTTAAGTCTAAAAACCCAAGATGCATTTTTGGTCACTTTGGCTTTATCTTTTAACAATTTTAAGTATGGAGACACACTAGTATCAGCTTTTTGCTGTTCTATAAATTTCTGTCTGCTGGTGTCATCTGTGCCAGTTGGGGAAAGCAACAGTAGTCTCTCATCTTGTAGTGTGTCTTGATGTTTCACACTGTCTGCTCTTGTTGTTGCATTAGCTGCATTTAATTTCTCCCATGCAACTATTTCCTCATTAGTACATTGTTTCAGTTGAGGTAAACACCCCAAAATTAAATCAGTACAAGGGTTGTTAAGTATTGCACAAGTAAAGGTACCAGAAAGAAACGGAGAATCAATACGGGCTTTTGCCAAAGGGTAAGTCTCAATGTTACCCGAAAAGGTTCGGCATCTGACAGTGTCACCTGTGTAATCACCCGGGCTCACTAGTTCTTTCCGAAGACCGATAAGGGTGCTGCCGCTGTCCAGCAAACATTGACATGGTACATCATTGACCATTGCATTGTGGAACACTAACTTGCCTCTGGAGGCTAATGCTGCATTCACACTCACAGATGAGCATGGTACTGTATGTCCACATTCTAGTCTTCCGTCTGCATGGAATTGGTGACATCGTTCACAGCCGTCAAAGCTTAACATATCGTTAGCAGCACACACATCCTCTGCTTGGTTAGTTGGTAAGTCACTTTCAATCTTACACTCATTCTCACTACCACTATCTGAAGAGGTCTCAATCAACATAGCGTTGTTAGCTTTCAAACGTTGGCGGCCAAGGCACTTATTAGAATAATGGCCATAAGAGGAACAAAAAAAACATTTGATTGCACGCCTGTATGCAGACCGTTTGCTTTGCTGCTTCTTGATCACATTTTCAAGATGCGCCGGATAATTCGGCGATTTGTCGCACATAGCATAAGTGTCGTGCATTAGTTGACAGTACATGCATTTGGAAACTTTTCTGTCTTTCTTATCATACTTCTGAAAAGGTTTTCTGTTACCCTGATAGTGTTTTGATTGGTCTTTGACAAAGGAAACTATCTCAGAGTCACTTGAGGTCTTAAAAATCTCTCTGTTAGAAGAAAAATATGCTGAACCTTTTTTTTCGAACTGCTCGATGTTTTCAATGTCTGACTGCTGCAAAAACTTAGCAAAAGGAGAAGGTATAGTAGATATACACTTGTCCATAGCTATTAGGTTTTTTAATCTATCAAAGTCTTTTCCTATGTTAGCTGCTTTAAGCCACCTGTTTAGTACACTCTGCACATTTGAAAAATAATCTATAAAAGTTTCACTAGGTTTAGGTTTTAAATTTGAGAACTGAACCTGATACCCAGGGGCATCAAGTAAAAAGTGCTGCATAATCCTATCATGGATGTATTGATAGCTAGATCTAAGTTCAATAGGAATAGACTCTATTACTTTAAGGGGCTCACCACTTAGATTCTTCATGTAAATCGGAGCCCACATATCTAAAGGAACTTGGTGATATTTAAATTGGTACTCTACATTCTCTGTCCAGGCAGATATGGAGTCCTCTTTACAATATGGTTTGATAATATTTTTGTATTTGTTGAACTTATTTTCCTCTTGTTGACTTCTTAGTTTAGTGGCAGAGATCTCTGCGTGTGAGTCTACATCCATGCTTTTCATTTTTAATTGTGTCTCTGATTCTACCTGAATTTGTTTTTCTTTAACTCTTGCCATTTCATCTATCTCTTTTTGCTTTAGATCTAATTCCTTTTGTTTTAATTCTTTCTCTTGATCTAACTGTTTTTGTTTCATCTCTTTATCATGTTCTCTTTCTCGTGCGCGTTCGTCCCTCTCCGCATTCTCTTTTCGTGTTTGTTCCTCTTTTGTTTCTTTAAATTTCTGATCAGCATATTGTTGTAGTTCTTTTCCTGTTAATTCTAGTTCTTTGCCTGCTTTTATGAAATCTGATAAAGTTGCCATCTTACTTTAGTACTTGGCTAACAGTGATAGGCAATGATGATTTTAATCAGTTATTTATCTTTGATATTGTTATGTTTGTTCTTATCTGATCACTATCAGTTGTGCTTTCTGTTTATACCCTGCCCAGATTTATCTTGCAGAAAAACAGAGTATACAAATATGTCAACGCGTTACAAGCTGAACAAGAGATGCACTATTAATCAAATTGCATGACAAAATATATAAGTGTACTCAGCTTAATGTGGGAACGAAGCTCCTTTGACACAGGTCACCTTGTTTGGTACACTGGGGTGGCGACACGTTTCGTACGTAGCACACGGTATTTGGCCCACAGGTGTATGTGCACAGCTGTTGTTTGCCCTCTGATATATAGGGCAGCAGTAAACACGCCTACTAAACGATATGATTTACTCGACAACTAAGGACAATGACTTAGACAATGACAGACTTACGAACACCTAGAATATGTATTAATTAATTTTAATGTCAATGTCCTGTCTTTGTTTTAAACAATAATTGCCTTTCGTTACTAACCTAGTTAATTTCTGTAAACGTTGTGCAGCTAAGTATCAGATGCTTAGCCCGAAAATAGTTCCATCGTGACGATAAGCAAAGAGAAAATAGACCCAAAAATGAATAAATGCTTGTAAAGAAATCAAAATAACATAATAATGTGTCAACAAATAAATATATTCATTTAGTAACTTAAATAAGTAAATAATAAACAATATACAGCACAGATTCAGGCGGGCCGCCGCTAAGCGATCTTGTAAACACTCGACTGCTTTATGCTAATGACGCAGAACAACTGTCTGTCAATCACTCTACGTCATCGCGCAGCGCTATTTTTAGATCTCAAAAATCAATATTGTCGGCTGCCTGTGTATTCCTGCGCCGTGAATCATGTTTGGTGCTTATTCAAGAATAAATTGGTAAATATATGAATAAATATAAGAAAATAAGAATATTAATACTTACAGCTTCGAAGAATACATGATTTCATTCAATAAATATATCATAAACACAATTAAACACTATTTTGTCACGATAGGCATATTTCTAGCTCGCAAATTCTCCTGTCTGCACAAATTATCGTTACTACAAAAATTAATCCCTAGTCTGGAGCCCGTGGATGAGTGGATTAGCTTGAACTTTTCGTTCAAGCTTCACTTCTTGACACCACAATTACCTTTTTACTGTGGGTATTAGCTTGGCGCTTTCGTCCAAGCACCACTTTCTGACACCACAATTACCCTTGCCTGTCAACAACTTAACTGACAGGCCTCAACGGGTACTTCTCACACACCCATACAAGACAACTTGCAAGTCGTGTGGGAGGCAAAATGCATGGTCCATTTTATTGCCGTTGGCTCGCTTACAAGCGGTAAACAGTCGCTAATGCAATACACAATATACAGCCACAGAATTATCTAACACAAACTGCTAACCCTATGCTAGTTCTATCTATTAGTGAACACAAAACTCCTAACGCTATTCTAAACGATGTGAACGCCTCAAGTCCAGTCTCCCGTCTCCCTAACCTCTCTCCCGTGGTTACACACCACGCGGGGTGACCTTCACCTTCGTGCGTGTTACCTCACATCGCACTCTGCTGGCAAACGTGGCCTGTTGAGTGTCTACTCAACTGTGCTATGGCTTCACGAGGTGTGGTACTATCGAGTCTTTGACACTGTCCGCCAGTCAGAGCGTCGATCCTAGACCAGCTGCCAACCAAGGCTTAGGGTCTGGTCTGCCCTTCCATGACATTTTGTCTTTAGGTTGCATTTCCTCGCACCAGGATAAGGCTTGTATCCTCCCAATTACGCTCTTCCACTGTTTTTTTTTTTTTTTTTTTTTTTTTTTTGTAAGCGTCATATTATCATGTTCATCAGCTGACATAGAACAGCACATGGGGTTTTGTGACTGACGTCATATTATGATGTTTATCCGCTGAAATATAACAGCACTACGGTTTTGTGCCTGACATCGAGCACATTGAGGAACGTCTGGTCGAGTGGCTAAAACGCCGGACACCCTTCGGAAGACCCGAGTTCGATTCCTCGGTAAGGTGATGAATAATTTTCTGTCGGTGACAGAAAGAAAACCCTAACCTGCACAGTCTGCAACTACTTCACTAACCAGGCCGCCACAATTTCTTAGAATCAAGAGCACCCCCTCCCCCTTTTGCTCTAGACCGCAAGATACACTAGGCAGTAGAGAGAGTGTGACAGGCAGGCGTATACACATTACGTACTCCATTGTGCCGCCAACGAAATTCTTCTGAAAATCATCATAGAAGAGCATCTTATCATTGTCCAGCGTCGTGTGGAGGTCAGTAGAGACTGCGCCCGGGCAGAGAGTAGCGAACTGAATCCCCAGTTCCTCAATGTTGGGTTGTAGCTGAGGGAAGAGACAGACATGTGTGAATGGAGTTGTCAGCCTCATAGATAGACAAACATATGTGAGTGGAATTGTGATAATCATAGATGAAACAAACATATGTGAATGGAGTTGTGATTATCATAGAAGAAACAACATATGTGAATGGAGTTGTGATTATCATAGAGGAGACAACATATATGAATGGAGTTGACAGCCTCATAGATGAGACATACATTTGTGAGTGGAGTTATGAGAATCATAGATGAGACAAACATATGTGAATGGTGTTGACAGAATAATAGATAAGACAAACATATGTGCATGTAGTTGGCGACCTCATAAATGAGACAAACATATGTGAATGGTGTTGTCAGAATAATAGATAAGACAAACATATGTGCATGTAGTTGGCAACCTCATAAATGAGACAAAAAATGTGTGAATGGAGTTGTGATAATCATAGAGGAGACAAATATGTGTGAATGGAGTTCACCGAACCATAAATGAGAAAAATGTATGTGAATGGAGGTGTCAGATTTATTAGAAAAAAACATACATATGTGAATAGACTTGCTATTGTCATAGACATAACTGACTGGCTGACTGGCAACTTGCCGTTTTGTCAGACGATAGTTTGTAAAATGGAGTTATACCTTTCCATAACACAAAGCCTGGGCTGAATTTAGAGACCTTGTGTTGCCCATGCAGCATGATCCCCCCCCCTCTCTCTCTCTCTCTCTCTCTCTCTCTCTCTCTCTCTCTCTCTCTCTCTCTCTCTCTCTCTCTCTCGGCCTGTCTAGTTTACTGCAGAGGAAAGGTAACACCAATACGTCTGGAACAAGACAAGCAACAGAAGCTGCCGGATTAGCAAAGCAATACTCTAACTGTCTCCCTGTCGGAGCTACCATCCTAGTCCTTTTGTCGACCAAGGTTTAGGGCCTGGTCTGCCTTGCCGTGTCATTTAGTCTTTAGGTTGCATTTCCTCGTAAAAGGGTAAGGTTTGTGCCCTCCCAATTGCACTCCCCCACCGAAGCCGTTGGCACAATGTGGGTTGTCGGGTTTGGTGATCACCGCCCAACATTCTATGCTAACAGAAAACAGGTAGTACCGTCTACTAGACGTGACTAACATATGTGACATTAGTCGCTATAATCGTATACAAGACAATCATATGTGAATAGAGTTGCTATAATCATAGACAATCATAACAAAAGTCGCAACGTCACATTAAATATTAGCCTGCTCTCAACCCACAACCAACCCCCAAGGCATAAGCAACTCTGTGAGTGTCAATTTTGTCTGAATGTCAGCACACGTTTTTTTTTAAGCATCTGTTTACATACCAAGATCACAATATATAAAACACTGATCAGACCAGTTGTGCTGTATGGCTCTGAAACCTGGAGTACAACGAAAGGAGACGAAGCCTTGCTACAAACCTTTGAGAACAAAGTCTTCTGACGCATCTTTTGGCCCATTAGGGATACACAAAGTGGAGAGTGGAAAAGAAGAAGTAACAATGATATTTATGATCTGTTTAAGTTCCCGCTAATCACTAGTATCATGAAGGCTAATAGACTACAATGGCTGGGGCATATAGAAAAAATGGAAGATAATAATAGGGAAACAAAACTCGCTTACACTCAGGACATAAATGACCGTAGACCCCAAGGTAGACCAAGAAGACGGTGGAGAGATAATATACATACAGACCTACAAGCACTTGGAATCAACGACTGGCAAGAGAAGGTCAACCAGAAAGATGAATGGATTCAGCTTGAATCTGCAGCAAAGAATCTCAATAGCTCGGAATGCTGAAGAAGTAGAAGAATCCGTTTACATGCCTTACCTGCTCTGTCGCTAAGGGTTTAAGAACGCAGTTCGTAATCCCGCATACCCGCATTCGAAACACAGCTGTTTTGGTTTTTTATTAAATGGTATGGGTTCCAGTCGTTCAGAAAGCAATGGCAAACTACTGAACGTAAACTTGCCCAGGAATCACGAACAATGCTGAGGTTGTTGCCAGATAAATGCTGGGGGTTGACTGCTACGTCCGTAAAGGATATGCAGCTAACTTCTACATGCCTTTAGGATATTGAGTTTATGGCATCGTCCGCATATATGTACAAATTCACATCGTTTACTTCCCACAGAATATCTTGGTAGCCATAGTAGAATAAGGTTTAAAGGAACATCTCCGCGTCGTGGGCAGACAACCGTTCTAGCCACTGCGGTAAGACGGATTCTGTCTCCGAATGACAGACACATACAAGTCACTGTAAGACACATTCATTTTTACAATGGAGCACAAGAAATACATTGGAAGATAATAATTTGCACTCAATAACATCGAGTGGAAAGATGTCTACATCAGAGGGCATGATGATACTTCTTCTCACACACCCCCAGACAACACCGTCAATATAGATAAGCCAGAAGCCATCTTGAGGTCGCCAACACAGTGAGTGTGTGCTCAAATGGAACAGAAATAAGATACAATTGATTGCTCGTTATTTACTGGGCAATTTGACGTTCAGTTGTTTGCCATGGCTTTCTGAACGAGAAGTCAACATTTAATTCCAACTGATTTATGTATGAAATGAATCCACCATGCAACCGTCAGCACAGAAAGTTTAAGAGTATCTCATCTCATCTCATCTCATCATGTTGTACCTTGCGGTGTGGAGGTGAAGTATAAACAGTGGGAGAGTGTCCGATTATGGATTTCATGTATCGAAATTCCCATGGACTATGCTATTCCCTCTGTCCATCGTTTACGTGGTCGACCTCTTCTTCTGCTTCCATTTGGTGTGTATATCATCGCTTCTTCTTCTTCTTCTTCCTCTTCTTCTTCTTCTTCTTCTTCTTCTTCTTCTTCTTCTTCTTCTTCTTCTTCTTCTTCTTCTTCTTCTTCTTCTTCTTCTTCTTCTTCTTCTTCTTCTTCTTCTTCGTTCCTCTTTCGAGGGATGTGCGTCACCTGGTATTGCACCTCAAAGATCAGTGAATCATACTTTCATATGCATTTGTGTAAGGTTTGTCTCTTCTTCTTATATATAAATTAGGATGTGCGTATGTATTTATGTATCTCTGTATGTCCTTTATGCGCTCGCGAACGGCCCATCCGATTGAGATGAAATTTTCTACACGCCTTCCTTTCAGTCCAGAGCAACCAACTGTGATATTTTGTTGGTGTGAAATCGCCTGCTTACTCAGTATTATTTCATTTTTCATTTTTCATCATAATTTCATATATCTCAGGGGACCTAACTCTGTAAAAGTTATTTCAAGGGGCATAACTTTTCTGTATAACTTATAGTCATATTGTGGCATCGTTTTCAAAGATTTATAAACTCTTTGTCCATAGTTATGTACCGGCATATGAGTTATAATAAATAATGATACAATCTGTAAGGCATTTTCAAAGTTTTCATAAAAATGATGCACAATGCATAACATTGTAACTCATCTTTTTTTGCTTAAGAAGTTACTGTAGTCATGCAGGTGATTAGAAAGAGTTTTCATTAAAAATAATGGATGGTGTGTGGAAGAACGTTCTTTTAAGTTACATTTTTGTTGTTGTATGAATTTAATGAAGCCGGACAGGGTCAGGCAGACAGATAGACAGGCAGATAGACAGTCGGGAACAGGAACTTATATGACTACTTATATAAATTAAATGAGATGCTCCCCACCAGGAGCTGGGGGATGCTGGGCCGGGTCAGACAGACAGACAGACAGACAGACAGACAGATAGTCGGTAACGGGAACGGGAACTTATATGACTACTTATATGAATTAAATGAGATGCTTCCCACCAGGGACTGGGCGAAGCCGGGCAGGGTCAGCTAGTTACTGTATAAAATATTCAAGTTTCAGTAGTCTCTTCCAGACAATCATTGTTTGTTAATCTGGCATTCCAATCTATTCGCAACATTCGTCTCAGAAACCGCGTGTGCACGTGTGAAGAAAATGTACAAATGTGAAATGAGGTTTTGAACAGTGAACTCACCGCTATCGAGGATGTAAAAGCCCTGACTGCATGCTTGGTTCCACAGTATACGGGGACGTAGTAGTAGTCGCCTAGACCTAAGAGATCACGGGAAATTAAACTGTCAGGTACACTTCACATTGGTAATGTGATTCAAAACATTGTATTCACATTCATCGTGGGAAAAATATCTCCGCTGCTTACAAGATTTTGGTAATTGAAAAATAATGTATACCTTTTTTATGTAGCATATCCCTTACAGGACGTTGCAGTCAACACCAGCATTTTTAAGCTGCTGTTGATGTACTAGGCAAGATTTACGTTCAGTAGTTTGCCATTGCTTTCTAAAGGACCGGCTCACATACCCTCCGTAAATTACCAGTGCGGCGCGATCCGCTGCCGAATCTCGCAGCTGCTGTTTTCCCCACGTGGATATACGGGATTACGAACAATGTCGTTAACACCTTGGCTAGGGAGACCGGCCTACCCTTATCCGTATATCCTTAGTGAATGTAAACACAGAAGCCACAGACAATATGTTGCACGATTTATTGCCTGGCATATGTGCACCTCGTCAGGTGCACACTGAAGAGATATATATGACATAAGGAGTTAATAAATGAACAATACTTTATCTGAAACAAACCACACAGTCACGGGTACTGCTCTAGTATGGAGCATCTGTTACCCTTACGATCATTTGACATTTAACACGAACTCTTCCTGCTTGCATAAAACCCGACGGAACCGCCTAATTGCTAACGCCTCACTATATTTGAGCAATCGTTTATTGCTCGTTGAATATAATATACGAAACTAATTTTCTTTGTTCATGTTATGGCCATAGTTTATGAGAGTTGAGCAATGGACGAGGAGGGCGTTTTATGGCCTCTAGACTGCACAGAGATGAAGAGTAATTAACTCTCGTTTCCACCCACACTAGTATATATTTGGCTACTTGATTTGCTAATTGTCTGTCTGGTTTATCTACGCTAGCATAGTCTGTTTACACTTACCTGTCAAGACAGTGGTTTCGTTCAGTGCAACTTTAGTATTATCCCTTCTCCCCCCCCCCCCCCCACTAGTACGGCTCTGGGTTCGAACCAACATTCATAAAATGGGTAAGGTAAAGATAATCCATAACATATATTTCCGTTGGAGTGTGACGTGTTTTGCCGTCACATATTTTAGGGCGGGACGCGATAGTGTAGCGTCCTGACGTTCGCCTATCCGGCGTTCATGGATTTGAGTCCTTATCAAGACGGATTTTAACAAGTGACTTCGGCTCCCAGATTAGTACCCTAGACTGGGAACCAGGAAATGTCTGAGAAAGTAAAGGCGGTCGGCGTGATATTGCCACATCACCCACTTAGGGCCGATTGGTCTATACAAATGTGGATTTAGCACCATATGCCCAAACGCGCTATGATAATAGTGACTAAATTGTGCGTATCAGCGTTGCCAGTAGTGGGTTGTGCTCAATATTTAAATTTCAAATCCCGAAATAACCAAATAATCAATTTGATTATTGCTCACTGGATTTAAGCGGCCTGGTGTGCCTTGCCAGTGAGAAGTCCTGGTCGCTCGGGTCCACATCGATTGACGGACGTCAGTCGCGGCGATCGGGCAATCTTGAGCTTTAGCCTAAGATGGGTGACGTAATATTCTGTTATGATAATTTGGCAGTGTCCAGCGTGTGCCGCGTGGTTACACACCCGTTTCACACGTCAGTGATCCGGGGCTTGTTTCCGGATCCGGTCAAGGATATGCACTACTGACGAGCTCAAACGAGAGCGAGACTCGAGTATAGTTCTTCCATATTGACGTGGATGGGCCTTAGATTCATACCAGAATACGATCAGCGTTGCCAGTAGTGGGTTGTGCTCAATATTTAAATTTCAAATCCCGAAACAACCAAATAATCAAATATAATTAATGCATGTTTTCTTTTAAACAATGAAATACTTAGCAAAGGGAAATATTGTACAAAGAGGGTGAAACATACACGCGCACGAATTTCGAAAATAAATAATGTAAAACTGACATACAGACGGAAATAACACAGGGAGGATACCGAAAGTACTGCCAGAGATAGCAGAGGCTAGAATGGCTTGGCCAGCATTGGTGATGGTTTGTGCTTCCGCTGGGAGATAACAGGAAAAATATTGGCTTATGCAAAGAGCAGTCATTAGCAATACTCAAGTCATTAACAATACTCAAACTGTCCGCCTGTAGGAGCTGGCATACTAGACCAGTTGCCGACCAGGGCACAGGCTTGGTCTGTCATGCCATGACCATTAGTCTTTAGGTTGCATTTCTTTGCACTAGAATAAGTTAACCAGGTATAGATTATATTTACACACTAAGCTACATTATCTAACATGGAGTGGCGTGTGTGTAATGTACATAGATATCCCTATCACTGACCTGCCGTGGAACTGATGTTGATGATTCGACCTCCACGTCCCCCCTTGTCTTTCCTCATGTGTTCTAGGGCCAGTTTTGTGCCGAAAACCATCGAGGTCTGAAACAATAATAATAATTATTTCCGTTTATCTCTCTGTCTGTCTGCCTGTCTATCTTTCTGCCTGAATGTCTGTCTGCCTGTCTGATTGTCTGTCTGTCCTTATTCTTTTCTGCCTTCAATTTTGTCTGTCTGAACTAATGTTTTCTGTCTGTCTATCTATGTCTATCTTCCTATCTACGGTCCTCCATCGCCAGGCATAGTTCCCCTCCTCAGTGCAGATGGGGGAATATTGGTCACCGATAAGAAAGAAATCCTTCAACGCTGGGCAGAGCATTTCAGCAACATCTTAAATGCAACTTCTTTCTTCAATGATGGAACCATCAACTGCCTTCCTTAAGTTCCCACTAATGATACACTTGATGACCTGCCAACCATAGTGGAAGTAAACAAAGCCATCCAGCAACTTTCAAGTGGAAAGGCGCCTGGTCCTGACTCCATCCCAGTAGAGATATACAAGGCAGGTGAGCCGGTCCTAATAGAGCAACTTCACCAAGTCTTTACAAACATATGGGTGAACGAGACCATGCCACAAGATTTCAAGGACGTGTCAATAGTCCACCTTTACAAACGTAAAGGAAACCGCCAATCCTGTGACAGCCATCGAGGCATCTCCTTGCTCTCAATCGCAGGGAAGATAGTCGCCAGAGTTCTTCTCAACAGCCTCACGGCTCATATGGATCAAGGTCTTCTTCGTGAGAGTCAGTGTGGCTTCAGAAAAGAACGAGGAACCGTTGACACGATTTTCGCTGCAAGGCAGCTGCAAGAGAAATGTCAGGAACAGGACTCTGAAATTTTCTCCACTTTCATTGACCTTACCAAGGTTTTTGATACAGTCAGCAGAGAAGGACTGTGAAACTGTGGAAGATTATGGCGAAATATGGCTGTCCACAAAAGTTTGTCCAAATAGTGCGGCTATTTCATGAAGGTATGAAGGTACAGGAAAATGGTGAACTGTCTGAGCCCTTTCCTGTCACCAATGGAGTGAAGCAAGGATGTGTCCTGGCACCAACAATGTTCAGCCTGATGTTTTCAGCTATGCTGACGAATGCCTTCGAGAACAGTGATACTGGAATAGACATCAACTACCGCATGGATAGAAAGTTGTTCAATCTCAGAAGACTGAAAGCCAAAACCAAAACCAACAGAGACACCGTCAGAGAATTGCTGTTTGCTGATGATTGCGCTCTATATGCCAACTCAGAGGCAGACATGCAACACAATGTTTCAGCTTTCTCATATGCCTGTGCCAACTTTGGGCTCAATATCAACTTGGAGAAGACTGTAGTTATGTACCAGCCAGCTCCAGGAAATAATCACGCCGTGCCGAATATCAAGGTGAACGGTCATAGACTAAGTGCTGTGGACAAATTCACCTATCTTGGCAGCACTGTGTCACAAACTGCTACAATTGATGACGAAGTGAATGCAAGAATCACCAAGGCCAGCGCAGCCTTTGGCAAACTGTACAAGAATATATGGGACAGAAATGGAATAAGCCTGAAAACAAAGCTGAAAGTCTATAAAGCAGTTGTATTATCCACACTGCTATAAACTTGTGAAACATGGACTGTTTACCAGTGACATGCTAGGAAATTAAACCACTTCACACAGTCTGCCTTAGGAAGCTATTGAAGATTAAATGGCAAGACAAGATCCCAGACACTGAAGTTCTAGAAAGTGCATCCATGCCCAGAATCTACACTTTACTAATGAAAAATCAGATTCGCTAGGCTGGTCGCTTAAATCGTATGCCAGATCACAGGCTCCCTACACAAATTTTTTGTGGTAAACGCTCCCAAGGCGGCAGGAGGAAACGCTTTAAAGACACTCTGAAAGTCTCACTGAAAGCTTTTGGAATTCATCCTGACTCCCGGGAGACTGCTACTAAAGACTGTAATTCATGGCGTACATCATTACATAAGGGTGCAGTCTCTTGTGAAGCAACCAGGACTGCAAGAGCTGTGAAGAAAAGGCTGGACAGAAAAACCACTGCAGGAGATCCTCCTCCTGGAACGTCAAACATTCTTTGCCCACATTGTCAAAGAACATTTGGAGCCAAAATAGGCCTTATTAGCCACCTTAGAACTCACGGCTCCATACTTTCAACCCCACTGGATGAAATGAATGGTCATCATCATTCTTGATGGACAAACAACACATCTTGCTATCTGTCTGTCTGTTTGTATGTTTGACTGTCTATCTATCTTTCTGTCTGCCTGTGTGTTCATTACAAAAATTCATAAATAGATACCCATATTTTATAGAAATTTGTCCCATTAGAGCCTGACTGAAATTGAGACGTACAGAATAAAGGATTTAGTGCTGTTATTGTCTATGAGATAAGCAGATACACTAATATATCAGATATCACCCATACTGCAACATCCAAATATACCTATATCCGCAAAACGACAGACAATATATAAAATATTCACACCAACCCTATACTACCAATGTCAGATTGGGACATTATCGAAATCACACTTACGCAAAATCAACAACTTCGAGATGAGATACTTGAGAAGTTCTGTCAGCTTAACTATCCGAGACCGAGTAAGAAATTATGTTATCAGATAGAGTGTGGGATCAACACTTTGTGCCACTTTTATTGAAAGGCTGAAGATCAAATGGTTCGACTATCAAGAAGATCTGATACGAGAATAATTAGGACGCCCTAGAAGAAAACAGGACTAACGACTTCAAAGGCATTGAACAATCATACGGAATGAGACTACCCATTGCTATCCATCGAGCGCTGAAATGTCAACTCTTCCTCTCCATGACACTTGGCACCAAGTGTAAGACAATGATGATTCCAGGCATTCAAACATCACAGACAGGCAACGACTTTAAGTACAGGCACTGAAACATCACAGACATGCAACGACTTTAAATGCAGGAATTGAAACATCACAGACAGGCAAAGACTTTAAATACAGACATTCAAACATCACAGACAGGCACGAATTATGAATACAGGCATTTAAACATCATAGACAGACAACGACTTATGAATACATGCATTCAAACACCACAGACAGGTAGACACAAGCACACAATGACAGCTAAACAAGAAATATCATAAGAATATACGAGAGGGCTTCAAATGAAAACCTGAAAAATGTGATAGACATTATAATAGCCATGTCATTCATTGTCTTGTAACCTGTCAAAATTGGTGTTAAGAATGTCAAGGATCTTGAGCATGTGGCATCAAGGTGCAGACGAACACGGTGACGTTATTAGGACAGTTTACAGATGGCCGCCCCACTTTTAACATGCATCAAAGATGAGTAGCATACTGTTATCCGTGTTTAAAATTTTTTTTTATGAAGGGATGAAACCTATAGAAGTTCATCGGCGAATGAATGTCCAGTATGGCGATGCACGCCTGTCAGTCCAGCAAGTATAAGAGTGGAGTAGGAAGTTTCAAAACAGCGTTACTTCTGTGACAGACTGTTCAGGACCAGGTCAGGCACACCCAGCAGTGATCCAGAGTGATTACACGCTCGACTAAGGGGGCTGCGTGGTCTCGAGGTATGGTGTTCGCCTCGAGTGCTGGAGGTCCCGGGTTCATGCCCCGGTGAGGACCGGGATTTATTTCACGTGGACTTCTAGTAATAAAATTTCCCCCTGGTCTCTGGGTAGTGAGATCGGACGCCCGTGTGTATTGTTGCTCGCGTAAAAAATCCCTTGGCAGTTGGAAATCGAAAAAGAGTAGCCTAACCTCGCTGCCCGGGCAAAATTTCGAGTTAAAAATCTACCCTAAGTATTTCAGGATCCTCGCCGGTGCTACGGAGTTCGTGCACTGAGCTGAGTTTCTCCAGACTCAGGTTTGAATAAGGAGGAGAACGGAGCACTTATGGGTTACACCCGCCCGTGTGCCATGATGTTGAGCCATCGACTAAACTAAACTAAACTTGCGACTAAGAGCATTTTCTTCTACAGACATCTAAGCACTTTATCGGCGCTGTAGGATTTGTATTGAACGCAGTCGTGATAACATCGAAAAATGATACATTTGTTCTTTACTTTTTCAGAATACATTCACGCGCACGCGCGCGCACGCACACACACACACACACACACACACACACACACACATACATACAATTTAAAGTATTTAATTTGAAGGCCCCTAGTATTTGAAGACGTAATGGTAATCAACAGTGTTGTCACTGCATTGAAGTTAAGTTTTAATGGATCCCCGTCCAATTTCTGTTTCTTCATTATACACTCTGACAGGCCGCTAGTTGGCAATATTTTGACGTTTGCCCATTTATACTCTGGACGCCCTCTAATATGTTTGCTGCCAATTTGTTCTTTTAGTGTGTTCTCGATATATTTATATGTCGTTCGCTTTGTTCTTCTCATTTGTATTTCTTTCGTTAGCGACGTTTTATATTTACAGTTATTATAGAACTCGTTTACTTGTCCTTGCGAAAAGACATAAAGTGGTCCTTTATGAGAAGTGTTACTTTGGGAAACATCGTTGGATCTGCTCTGTGTTCTCGGCCAGGTTATTCCGTAAGACCAGGCCATCAAGGTTTTTATATATATTTTTTTTTAAATTTCCCTTGCAGTTTTCCCGTCAATTGTGATTCTTAGAAAGCAGAAACTAAAACCCCATGAGATAAATGAAGAGTACAGCAAAAATAATTCACTATGCGAGCATTCATAACGCAGTTGTCACCAGCTATTTACAACAACAAAAAAGTTAGTTGCATATCCTTTACAGGACGTCGCAGTCAACACCAGCATTTGTTGTTGTTGTTGCTGTTGTGATCTCTTGGCAAGTATATGTTCTGTAGTATCCCATTGCTTTCTGAACGACCGGCACCCATACCGACCGCAGCTGTGTTTCGAACGCGGGTATGCAGGATTATGAAATGTGTCGGTTACGCCTGCGCCATGGAGCCGACCACCATCTATAAACCAAGCTAACAAGATAAAGGGTTTAAAGGACAACAGGATCGACTTCATTGCAACTGGTTTTATCCCATATGGCTCTGTTTCTTTCCACAGGGCGGCTGGCCGAAAGCGTGGCACAAAGCATGAACTCTGTAGCCCCAGCGACGACCCCTAGGAGTCTCCGAGAAAATGGCACTAGTGAACCGAACGACGTAGCCTGGAATCGAACCCACAACCTTCGGAGCGCGAGACAGGCGGGGTAGCCACTTCACCACGGAGATTCCCCTCGCTAAGAAAAGCTTGTTCAAGCAGTAACAAGGGCACAGCCGCAACAACTAGTAACTACATAACCAATACACATCCTTACGAAGTTTATGGCAAGCATCAGCTCCCAGTTGGTCTCGTGCAGTATCCCGGCGTTATTCACCAGCACATCGATGTGTCCAAATGTTGATACGGCTGAATCAAAGGCATCTGGGTAGAAACACACAATACACAAGAATCACATGTCTACATTAACACACTGGTACAATGGGTTAATATAGAGAATGGACATTCGCTGGCACCTCAC
Source organism: Cepaea hortensis (assembly GCA_963921405.1). NCBI lineage: Eukaryota > Metazoa > Mollusca > Gastropoda > Stylommatophora > Helicidae > Cepaea > Cepaea hortensis. The sequence continues at coordinate 20,178,054 of OY992881.1, read as the reverse complement.
AGTACCACACATTCATTCATTCATTCATTCATTCATTCATTCATTCATTCATTCATTCATTCATTCATTCATTCATTCATTCATTCAGTAGTATTCCTTTGCAGAACCTCGCTCCCATAACAACCTTCCGGAAAACTTTTGTACCCACAGTACCTGCAAATGTGCGTAAGACATTCATTGATAGCCAGAAAATCCGCCCTTGACAGTGATCACCATCATCAAGTGCTTTGCCGACTAGTGTTCATGATCATTCTTATATACATTTTCTGGTCTCCACCAGCTTGTCTAAATGTATATGCTCACACTTTGCATTTCCACATCACAAGGCTATCAAGAATCGCCTTCTCTCTCCTTCTCTCTTTCCATAAATCTTTACAGTTGTCGCGATATATTTCAAAAGTTGTTGTTTCTATTTTTTTTCTAATAATGAAGCCAAAATTACGCTTGGATTTTCTGATGTTTGTGATCAGGTATCTCTGTTTCTTAGCCTCCTGCATGCTTCAATTAAATAATCAGAGATAGGACGCATCTATTGGATCTTTACCCCAAGGCATGCTGGTCTACTGGGAAACGATCAGGCGGACACATTGGCTGGATCTACACCTCTGAGTGGGGTACTGATGCATGGATCTACATCTCTGGGTGGGGTATTGATGCATGGATCTGCACGTCTGGGTGGGGTACTGATGCATGGATCTGCACATCTGAGTGGGGTACTGATGCATGGATCTACATCTCTGGGTGGGGTATTGATGCATGGATCTGCGTCTCTGGGTGAGGTATTGATGCATGGATCTGCGTCTCTGGGTGAGGTATTGATGCATGGATCTGCGTCTCTGGGTGAGATATTGATGCATGGATCTACATCTCTGGGTGAGGTATTGATGCATGGATCTGCGTCTCTGGGTGAGGTATTGATGCATGGATCTGCGTCTCTGGGTGAGGTATTGATGCATGGATCTGCGTCTCTGGGTGGTGTATTCATGCCCAACTTTTAGTGATATTAATCTGACATTCCGATATCTGATATCCACTTTGAAGTCAAAACATCAACAACATTCTGTAATGAACGGACGAACGAACTTTATTTTAAAAGTGTTAAGAATTTGGAGCGCAATCCCATCTGATATTCTGCCCTTCTTAACTCTCTGTTCTCATACATTATTTAATTCATACATCTCTTATGAAGCTAACCTTAGACAACAATGACAAAACAGAAACAATATGCATTAAAACTATGGAAAATGTGCAATAATTAACCTTACATGTCTCACTAAATCGAATTAATGATAAGCTCTGAAATATGGTTCTAATCCCGATGTATTAACTATAGCTTTCAATTTTTATGTTGTCTAGTGTGTTCTCTAGTCTCTGCTTCTTTCATGTTGAGTTGAGTTGAACTAAGAACCGACATCACTGCACTCAACACATTCTCAACGCGCACCGTCCCTTCGTTCAACAGCCAACGAAGAGTCATACTACTAATCGCTCCCACCGCTCTCTGATTATAAGTTCTCCTGGTCTTCCCTCTCAGATTTGAGATCCTTCCAGAACCCCTAAAGATCACCAGCAAAATCATTCTTTCCACATACGGGTTCTCAAATATTCATCTACGTTTACCAGCGGCAGACAACACGTGTGAATTTATTTATCTTAAAAAAAAAATACCTCTCAAATTACCTCGAAACTGTTGATGATTGGTGACGTCAAACGCAGAAAATGTGACGTTTTGCTCACCAAAACGTTTCTGAAACTCTTGCAACGTGGCCGTACCTACATCTGTATTGACATCTCCCAGGGCAACCTGCAAACATGGCCAGGTAGGCGAAATTATTATAAAACTGGCGTCACATACAGTGTGCACCAGATCTCACACACCATACCTCATACCTTTTTACTTTCAGTAAAATTGACCAGAATATCAGTCTGGGATTAATCGCTCCGTCCTGTAAAGGACATACAATGTTATAAGTATTTCAGTGCCAGCTGTTCGGCGTGCCGATGGATCGGTGGCACAGTGGCTAGTACGTTTGTCTGCCGGCGCTGTGGGCATATATTCGAACCCTCATCAGGGCAAGGGTTTTGGTTTCACTGACTTTTGGCTTAAAGGTCGACTTGTCCTCAAAGAGGTGATAGGACAGATCACTGGAATTAAAAGAGCTCCGCGTGAAACTGACCAGGTTAATATTTCACAACATATTGGAAATAACATTGTTCAGTGATCAATGAAATCTTCTGAAAATGAAAATCATGATCAAGGAACTGTTGATGATCGATGCCGTCATGATGAGCAAGGACAACCATCTGTCACACACACACAAACATACATACACACACAGCCACGTGACAAGGCGGTTCTTCCGTCAGCTGTGGCAAAGGGATCATGAACGCGATTCGCCATCCCACGTACCGCGTTCGAAACGCATCTGCAGGCGATTTGGAAGCAGAGCGCCTACTGCTAGTTTTCATACAATGATATAAGCGTCGGTCGGTCAGAAAAAATAGCAAACTTCATTCATTATGTGCCATGCCGTTAAGCGTGGGTGGTCATGTGTCATTATCTTACACGATCACCAGTGTCATGGATCAGCTCTGTCTTCTTGTCCCGACTATGCCATGTGGTCGAGCCATCCAGGTATTTACTTCCCTGCCTTCTTTTGTTCTTTTCCCTTCATTCTCAACCACGTTCTCAAGTTCATTTTTATTCTCATAACGTGACCCAAAATATTTGACTGTCTACGTCTAATTTATCTAATCAGTTTGCAGTTTTCATTTGCCTCTTGTAAGACTTCCTCATTTGTTTTTCTATCTGTCCATAGTATTCTTTGCATTTTCCTCAGAAACCACATTTCCACCGCTATTAGATGTTTTTCAGCTTGACTGCTCATCGTCCACGCTTCACATCCATACAAAAGTACAGGTTCTATGTAGCACTTCAACACACACTTTCTCGTTGCAATTGACATCTTTTTATTGGTCAGTATGTTTTCCATTTTGCAAAAGGCTACCTTTGCAATAGCGATTCTTGTTCTAATCTCTTCAAGGCACCCCTAATCAGATGTTATGACTGTTCCGAGATAGTTGAACCGATTCACTTGTTTAAGACTATTTCCATTTATCCTTATATTACATTGTGATTTTTATCTTCTTCTTAGAAACGACCATAATATCTGTCTTCTTACAATTTAATTCTAACCTTAATTGTTGACTGTACAATAACCGTATCTACTAAATATGGCAGATCATGTTCATTGTCTGCAATCAATACTGTATCATCCGCATATCTAATGTTATTGATGTTATGTCCAACAATGGTGATTCCTCTCATATCTTCTAAATTTCTTAACATATTTTCACTGTATAGGGGAAAAAAAATCTATAGACATTACACATTCCTGTCGCACACTTCTCTTGATAGGCTGATAATGACCTATTTCATTATCATTCTTTATGGCAGATTGTTGTTTCCAAGTCTAAGGTATTTCCCATTAATTTGCAGGTCTGTAATCATCTGCTTCATGTTGACATGTCTTACTTTATCAAAAGCCTTTGTGTAGTCAATGAAGCAAAGATGTAGGTCTTTGTTTACCTCTATCGAACGCTCGATTAATGTTCTCAGCAAGTACACAGAATTTACTGTGCCCTTGCCTTCTACGAACCCAAAATGTTCTTGCCCTATTTCAGGTTGTATTTTCTTCCTTATTTTTTGCACGATGATTCTTAGCAAAATCTTCGTGAAGTAGCTCAATATATTAATTGTTCGATGTTGATCACACACAAAGGTTAGTTATTTCTTTGGGATTGCTATAAATTTAGATTTACTTAATTCAAGAGGAATATCTCCAATATGGGACGCAGAGGTGTTTCCAAGGCACCAGGGCCGGAATCTATACCGGCCAAGACCTGCTGACACATCCACGCCCTGAGTCCTGGGCAACAGGTCCCTGCGGGGACCTAGCTAACATCAGTAGGATCGATTATTCCTCCGAAGTCGGAGTGTGTCTGCCTGTACGGCGAGGAACCACCAGTCTGCACACCAATAAGCCAGACATGGGACCACGGATACTCACGCAAACCTCAGGTCCGGTATGACATCACACTGATGTTGGACAACAGGATGTATTCATCCGACATACAGGACTTCATGCTGGAGTTCACAGCCAGCGAACACAAGCAAGCAAGCATCTCCAATATCATACAATGTGTTCATCAGTCTGGTGACATGGTGTATTCCATATTCTTCTAAAACACTGATATTTTCTGTTGTGATTTTGTCTGGACCCTGGGTCTTGCTAGTTTTCAGATGGTTAAGAGCATTCTGAACCCCCATCCCCAGAATTGAAGGTCCTTCATTATTATTCAGAATATCATACTGGTCTTCTCTTGTATCAGTATAAAGTTCTTTCACATAATCTGACCTTGCATTTAAAATTTTATCTTTTACTATTATGATTTTGTCACCTTTGGTTTTCAGGCAACCTGTTGATGTTTGTATTCTTTTCTTAGTGATGTCATTAATTCTTTTGTGCATTTATTTGATATTCCTGGTGTTGTGTTTGTTTTCAATTTCCCTGCAATTTTCCTAAAGCCATACTTTTTTTTTTTTTTTGGGGGGGGGGGGGGGGGGGCCTCTTTGCACAATTTCCTAATGTTCGAGTTAATCTCTGCATATTTTTCATGGTTATCTCACGGCAAACTACTGAACGTAAATTTGCTTAATAAATCAAAAACAGAAGAAGAATGCTGGGATTGCCTGCGACGTCATGTAAAAGTGCATGCGACTAAATTAGTAAATGTTCCCTGTTTCATCATGTACGACATGTTCCCCATTAATACTATACGGCATGTTCCTGGGTTTTATTCATCTGTGGTAGTATATGTCATGTGATTACTCACTCTCCTCCCCCTCTCTCTCTATCTCTCTTTCTCTCTCTCTCTCTCTCTCTGTCTCTGTCTCTGTGTGTCTCTCTCTCTCTCTCTCTCTGTCTCTCTCTCTCTCTCTGTCTCTCTCTCTCTCTCTCTCTCTCTCTCTCTCTCTCTCTCTCTCTCTGTCTAGTCCCCACTATACAAATGTTGACTATCTACACACATGTTCACTATTTTTACAAATGTTGATTATATTGAAATATTGACTATACAACTGTTCACCATCTATGCAAATGTTCAGTTTAAACACAAATGTTCAGTTTAAACACAAATGTTCTGTATCTACACAAATGTTCAGTATCTACACAAATGTTCAGCATCTACATAAATGTTCAGTATCTACGCACATGTTCAGTATCTACACAAATGTTCAGTATTTGCACAAACGAACAGAACTAACCTTTGCTCCCCTCTCCAGCAAGGCTTCTGCAAAAGCCTTACCCAGCCCCTGTGCCGCCCCTGTGATAAAAGCAACTTTGCCAGATATTTCCATGGCAACAAATATGTATGTCAAATAGAAAATAAACCGACTGCAAATGACAGCCTCAGATACTGTAATGTTACTTATATACAGACGTTTATTCCCGTGACAGAAACTCCTAGTGTCGGTTGAAACTAACAAATTGCCGCGATAATCATGCCCTATTAAACTGTTTGCCAGCGCTGATTATAACCATATATTCCTCATAGTTGGATAGCATCAATCATAGGCTTAATTGTGCATCTCGACGCAGTCTTAGCTGAGGAATGGCTGTGTCCTCTGACTCATAATGTACCGGGTTGTTTATTTTCCCATTGGTACCACAGATATGACACATTATATGATCTCTTGGGTAATGAGCTTAAATGTCTAAACTTCTGGGATATTGGTGAGAAACAGGACGTCCCATGTACACGTGCGTATGTTAAATAATCTCACAGGCGTTTGGACATCGCAAAGAGTAGACCGTAAGCGGGACTGGCAAAATTCATAGGAAATAAAATACTCACGCGTAGGCAGAGCCCGTCTAGAGCAGTGGCTCTCAACCTTTTTTGGCCCATGCATCCCTTCACCATATGTTCAGAACGTCATTCCCCCCCCCCTTTTTTTCGTATTTCCTCCCTATAAATCCCCCCCCCCCCAACCCCTACATAGTATACGTAAAAACGGAAGCCAAATTTAATAGCACATACTAGAACAAGTCTAGACGTTTAGACGTCTACATAAAACGTGATTTGCGGGTCTACTTACGTTATACAGCGAATTTCTAAGGGCGAGAAGTACAGTACTGTAAAGTATGGAGGGAAAAAAGAATATCAAGTAATTGATTCTTGTATAAGAGCGATCTTGAAATAATCTTAAATCCGCCACTGGAAACCCTAAATCCCCCCCCGGGAGGGGTGGGTGGGGGAGGAGGGAATTCCCCGCCGGTTGAGAATCACTGGTATAGAGGAAGCAGACCTGACACAAATGCATGCCGAAGTCGGACACACTGACCTGTAAAGTCATAAATATGTGCGACACACTCTCCTCAAAAAGGGAACGACAAAGAGGAATAAATTGTACAACTGAAAGTAATCTACAGTTTCATGTTGTTTAAACTTAGAACGTAGGGTCTGGCTATACCTTGCAAGAATTAACGGGCTGTCATTGATCGATTGTCTTAACTACAATGTGTGTGTGTTTTTTTTTTTCAAAAACCCTTTAGAGAATTTATTTCATCTCTTCTCTCTCTCTCTCTCTCTCTCTCTCTCTCTCTCTCTCTCTCTCTCTCTCTCTCTCTTAAGGAAACAGAAAATTTTTAATCGACCTCGTTCAACCTGTTTCTACAGCGTCGGTTATAATTGAGGTCCGTTGTTTTTGCAGATTTTGATTTTGCTCTCTTTCGAGTTAGTCCTAAACATGACTGATATGTTTCTATCTGTGCTCGTCGAATTCGGTTGGTATGGGACTCTCAGCTGATCGACATTACCTTTTTTTTATTATATTTTTTTCTTTCTTATTTTATATTTTTTAAATTCTTAGTCCTGGTGTGGACCTGCCAGAATAAGTTGCCTCCCAGATGATCCTCGCTTTCTCTAGTTAGTCCTATTACGAAATGTATCTCCTGATTCAACAAATCGATTTATTCTATCACTGTTTATTGAAATACTATAGTGCAGCCAGCGGTATTGAATGCGTAAGGTAAACTACATTTTAACATAGGCGTCGGACCCCACTGGATTACGATATAACGTTCTTTTATCATTTAGCAAGGCAGTTGTATAATGTAAATAGGACCAAACTGGCCTGCTCTGCCACAACGAAGTTTCTCCATATGAAAGCACGATATTTGTTTCTTCTTGGACACTTCCGGTGACCAGTGACGTTGTGCTTGGTGGGCCACTTCAGACTAACATTCATTTAACATTGACTTTCTTCCTGTCATCCCTATATTTTTGTTTGGAATGATCCAGTGTTTTCACACCTGCGTATTATATTATAATATAGGAAATTAAAACAGTTAAGTTTGTGTAAATCCTGCGACAAAGTGAGATATATTAGGGGTGTTCATTTGAAACCCGTTCCAATGGCTTTATTACAAAAGCATGAAATAAACATTAACAGGTGTGGTAGAATTAAACAAAGCATTCATTTTGAATGAATTATGCACCATGGGTTGGTCAGAAGAAGTCGCCGTAGGCATTCAGGCAAGCATCCCATTGCTTAGGTAATCGGCGAATGCCGTCCGCAAACAAGAGATTATGGTTGCTCACTGAACCAAGTGCTTACCGCGTTCATTACGTCTGCATCTGTGTGAAATCGTTGCCCCTTGAGAGCTTTTATTAGAGGTCCGAACAAATGAAAATCACATGGTGACAAATCAGGACTATAGGCTGGATGTTGCAGAATTTCCCACTTCTTCCTTGCTAATGCTTCCTGCATAATCTTTGCGACATGAGGACGAGCATTATCGTGCAACAAAATCACACCCCGAGAAAGCATGCCGGGTCGTTTATTCTTGATGGTTTTTTGCAGCTTGTTTAGTGTTTGCAAGTAGTAGGTAGAGTTGATGTTGACACCAGGTTCTTTTAAGTCGGCCAACAATAACCCTTCATGGTAAAAAAAAAAATGCGTTCAGTATAATCTTACCAGCGGAAACCTGTAACTTGAATTTGTTGGCTTTTGGTGATCCAGCATGCTTCCATTGCATACTCTCTCGTTTACTGCTCGGCTCAAAGTGGTGACACCATGATTCATCGCCTGCCACTATGCGGAAGAGAAATGCATCACTCTCCACTCTCTAAAGCAGCAACTGGTTCAAACACCATCCCATGCGTTCCTCTTTTTGGTGGTCAGTTAACATCCGTGATACCCACTGTGAACACACCTTCCGATATTGCAGTTTCTTACGAACGACCTTTTAAATTGTCCCAATTGACACATCAAATTCTTTCGCTAGCGAACGTATGCTTCGACAACGGTTCATCTGTACTGCTGCATCAATTTTGGTGATGTTTTTTTTTTCTGTTGCAACAATATGCGCTTGACCCGGCCGTCGAAGATCTGTCGTGAACTGACGTCCTTTCCGAAACATTCGTGCCCAGACTGTCACTGTTTTCTTCGACACACATTTGTTACCGAACGTTGTCTGCATTCTTCGATGAATGTCCACTGGTCGACATCCTTCAAATGAAAGAAACATAATAACCGCTGTTTGAGCTTCTTTGGGGGGATTTTGGATCAACCCGGCCATTTTCTCAACGGTCAGAAACAGAACCTATGCATAATGGGACGATAAGCACGTGCTCTTTTATTCATTGATCAGTACTTATCACATGACTATGACATGATCATGTTCAACGTAAGCAATTATTCGCGGTGCGGCGCGAACGGATTTCAAATGAACGCCCTTTATACTAAACAGGACCACAGTGTACATACCTTGCAACGAACGCCACAATGTTGAACGTAGATAACAGGGGTACATTTAAAAAAGCATTTAAAAATAATAATAATAAAATAAAAATTAGTGTACCACGACACAATGAACGACGTTTCGATTATTTATTTATTTATTTATTTATTTATTTATTTATTTGCGCTTGCTCGCTTTGAACTCAAGCGTAGTTCATACACACTTTTTTTACAATATTCATGGATTGAATTTTGCGTGTAAGTTAACTTTCAGGCGAACCCACTCCGACTTAAGAGGTACTTGCGTCCCCAAGTCAAGACGACAGGTCAAAATTTTAGTCCAACTGTCCGGTGTAGGGGTTGAACCGCTTACCTCGGCATCAGCACAACGGATGTTTAAGAACACGCGTTCTTATCCATTTGGCCATGCGGACCTGAGCTTCGATTATAGTAATCTTCATCGGGAACTGATCAATACAAATAGATCTAAAGAAAAACATGAAATTAGAACATTAAATAATAATAAAACACACTAAATAATAATAATATATGAAAATATATTACAATATATTTGTCTGATAGAAATGTGTCTTTTAGCACACTAACAGTGTATTTTCAAGGTTGAGCACCATATAGCATGCTTTGATATAATTGAACAAGACTTGTTTCATGTTTAGTAAGGTGGATGTGCCCAGTTATTATAAATATGTTGGATTTTTCTCCAGGACATGCTGGTATGGTGGAAAATGAGCAGGCGGACAGATTGGGTGAGTGGTCTCGAGGTATGGTGTCCGCCTCGAGTGCTGGAGGTCCCGGGTTCAAGCCCGGTGAGGGCGGGGATTTTTTCACGTGGACTTCTAGTAACAAAATTTCCCCTGGTCTCTGGGTAATGAGATCGGACGCCCGTGTGTTTAGTTTAGTTTAGTCGATGGATCAACATCACGGCACACGGGTGTAACCCATAAGTGCTCCGTTCTCCTCCTAACTCAAACCTGAGTCTGGATAAACTCAGCTCAGTGCACGAACTCCGTAGCACCAGCGAGGATCCTGAAATACTTTGGGTAGATTTTTAACTCGCAATGTTACCCGAGCAGCGCCGTTAGATTACTCTTTTTCGATTTCCAACTGCCTAGAGATTTTTTACTTGCGCAAGAATACACACGGGCGTCCGATCTCCGTGTGTATTGATGCGCACGTAGAAAATCCCGTGGCAGTTGAAAATCGAAAAAGATTAGCCTAACGGTGCTGCCCGGGCAAAATTTCGAGGTAAAAATCTACCAGAAGTATTTCAGGATCCTCGCAGGTGCAATGGAGTTTGTGCACTGAGCTGAGAATCTCCGGACTCTTGCTTGAGTTAGGAGGAGAACGGAGCACTTATGGGTTACACCCGTGTGCTGTGATGTTGATCCGTCGACTAAACTAAACAGAATGGCTGGGTTTGCACCCCTTGGTAGGGTATTAGTACATAATAAGACAGATAGTGATCTGGTCCTTTGGATTCGTATGTACTGTGCACAAGAACGGGTCGAGCATCACGGCTTAGAGCAGTGTTTCCCAACGTGGGGCCCACGCCCCACAGGGGGGGGGGCAATTCGATTGTTAAGGGGGGCAATTCGAAAATGGCTGAAATCGGTTGGATATAACAAAACGGGGAGACTTGAGACTGAAGTTAACTAAATTGGAACCTGACATAAAATCTCTTAGCAGCAAGCATCAAGCGCAAGGATCTCACTAAATTTAAATAATTACTAATAATTAAAATAATATAGAAAAATCTTTCATTAAAATTATTTTGTACTTGAATTTCAGTTCTCCATTATGTGTTTTGAAAATTTACTTACTGTGCTTGCTCAATAATTTCCTAGTGATTTCTTCCTAAAACCTATCTGTCCTTCGGTACTTTTTCTAAAATAAATGTCATGAAAGGTTGGTAAATTCTGGCAGAGAGAAATATGTCCAAATCTCTAGCAAGTATTAGTCAAACGGATATAATTATCGTCAGCTCAATAGCTACAAGTTTTAGAAATATGACGCTGACTTCGGAGACAGCACAGAAGACCACACATCAATAACTACAGCAGGATCAGATATATATGCCGGTCTTCGTGGCCAAAGACTTGCGAACACGGTTCGTGAGCCGCTTACCAGGCGTTCGAAACTCAGCTGCGACAGAGTTGTGCAGCAGACCCTGTCGCGTTGTGTTATAACGTGTTAGTATGGCAGACGGTTGTTCAGAAACAATGGCAAACTACTGAACGTAAAACTTACCTAGTACATTAACAGCAGCTGAAAAATGCTGGCGTTGACTGCAACGTCCTGTAAGGGATATGCAACATTAAAAAGGGATAAAATATACTGAATAACAGCTTTGAACTTTCAAAAAAAAAAAAAAATTGGCTAAGATCTGGTGCATTTGCTGCTCTTCCCCCAGTAGTGTGCCTGGTCTGGTCGGGAGCCGGGATGATCAAATAAAAACCCATCACATATCTTCACCTTAGATGTGGACCACTGTGGACAATAGCTCACAGTGAGACTAAGGGTCCATGTCAGAGTCTAGAGTAGTGCAGTGATGCAACTTAGTTCCCCAGCCGGGCGAGTAGTAGTTACCTGCCTGCGAGGTTGCTGGCTGACGAGACGGCCAGCGGTCAGGCAAGGACGAAGCAAGACGCACGCATGCCTCGTGAAGCCACTTCAGGTGGGGAGGCACAGTGCGAGCTATAGACAGACAGCTCTGGGACGTGGACTCGACAGGACGTACGATGAGAGAAAGGCGTTGTGTGGTTTCTGTGCCCGAAAGTCGAGTGTCTGTTCATCTTGAGATATAGACTGCGAGCTGTATTGTGTATGTAAGTGTATTGAAGTATAACTTATATCTTGTAATGATCATCGTGTCGTATATGATTTGTAAATAAATCCATTGAACGTTGTGTCGTTGAGTCTCAAGTCAAATCACGTTGTACTTGTACTGTCTCACATGTGTTAGGAAAAACGAGCCAGGTTTAAGACCCTGACATGTGTGGACGTGGTGGCATTCGTCCGGCTTTGAAATGAACGTAGTTTAGATAATTTAACATTTAAACTTAGAGTTGTGAACTTAGAATTATTGTCCAACTTTATTGTACATGTAAATGTGATCGTTGAAGGCTCATTTTGATAGATATTATTACATTATTTAAACATGGAGACTAAATGTGATTGTACAGTGCATACATATTGTTTGATCTTGTAAACGTGTAAAACATTTGTGATTGTGAAACTTGTCACCGTTTTGACCTTGTCGACATTGTAAAATTGTCGCCATTGTGACCGTGTCGCCATCTTGTAAACTTGATGTCTATGTCCTTACTGAATGTCATCTTGATGTAAGTGATGTGTCATCAATGTTGTAGCGTGTTGAGATATAGTTAGATTGTCTTTGAAAAGTGAGTTGTGGAAAGCAGAAAGTTTTGGAAAGAAAGTGACTTGTGTTTTGAAAAAAAAAAATTGTTGACTGACAAAATTACGACCTACAAGTACACTCAACGCCATACAAACCTAATCAAAACTTAGTGACAAGCAGGCACACCACATCAAATAGACGCTAATTTATTTCCTCCAAAAACAAAGCAGGTTTTCTGTGCCATCTGAAACCCTTGCCCGTAGAGGTCATTTGTGTTTGAAGTAGCGACCCTACAGTTCCTAGCCCGATTTCCAACAGTTCTTCACCGCATCCGGGGCACTTGAGTATATTTTTTTCTTTTCATATACTTTTGGATGCAAATTTAGGCACGTATTGTCAATAGAACATAATTGTAAATTGTTTACTTTACTAACCACTTGTAACAAATTGTGTGGCTGGTATTTCATTGGCATTTTCCATCATGTCGTCATTAAATGATTTCATCGATATGGGGTTGAAATTAAAGTTAACAGGTGACGAGTTGACAAAGTGGAGTGAAAGGAAATACTCTGAATACCTCCTAGTACAGGAAAAAGCTAATGAACGCGACGAAAGAGCAGCTGAAAGAGCATTAAAGCAGGCAGAGGCTGAAAGAGCTGCCAAGCAAGTAGAGGCAGAAACAGCCTTAAAGCAAGCAGAGGCAGCAACCGCAGCAAAACAAGCGGAGCTAGATGTAGAATTGAAGAAAGCTGAAATAGCAGCTCAGAGCAAGCGAGAAGAACTAGAATTGCAATTGAAAATCAAGCAACATTTTGGTGAAAGCTTGGGTAGATGCGGCGATAAACTGAGTGCCCCTATCTGATTGGATAGTGTCTGGAAATCCTATCCGAGAAAATATATGGAAGAAAACTTCCATTATATCATTGGCAGTTATGTTCTTTAGCGGAATCGCTTCCGGCCTGTGGCTACATTGATCAATGCCAGTTAGAATATATTTATTCCCTCTAGTTGTTGTCTGATTAAGAGGGCCCACTATGTCGACAGATATTTTCTCAAAAGGTCGACTGGCTAAGTCAGTAACTTGTAACTTTGCCTGTGGGTGTTTACCTTTCTTTACCAGTTTTTGGCAGATGTCACAACTTCTGCAATATTGTTTAATGTCATTGCAAAATTTGGGCCAATGAAACTGTGTTAATAATCTTGATCTGGTCTTAGCGTATGCCATATGCCCTGCAAGCGGTATATCATGGGCAAGATGTAAGGCTTGCTTGTGATACGCACTTGGCAAAACAGTTTGCTCTGTTGTGCTGTCACCTCTGGTATAATACCTAGTGAGGATACAATTTTTCAAAGCAAAATGCCATTTTGCATTCTTGGTTACCTTTGGCTTTTGGCCGATCAGATTAAAATATTTCGACAATGAAGGATCAGCCTTTTGAGCTGTTACAAACGTTTCCTTCATGGTTTCAGAAGGTAGTGATACTGGGCTAAGCATTTGTATAGCCTCAGTTTGGTTACTTTCATCTTGCACTCTAGCAGTAGCTCTGGTTACTGCGTTCACACATTCAATGATATCAGATGGTGATGAAACAGTGTTATCAATGATGTCATGAGATCTTAGTGCTACATTAGCTACCATACATTCATTAGGTGGTGTAACATTATCAATGATGACATTTGATGGTGATGTTATGATATCATCAATGCAAAGAGATGTTATGTCATGAGGCATATCATTCACCTCTGGTAAATTCCCGATTATAATATCGCACACTGGGTTTGTTAGTGCTGCGCATTTTACTTTACCAGTGAGGAAAGGTGTTTGAATATATGCCCATGCTAGTGGGTACTTTTCAATATTGCCAGAGAATGTTCTGCATGTTACGTGCCTGCCTCTATAGTCTGTAGGCATTATGATCGTTCTCTTTAGACCAATAAGTGAGCTTCCCGTGTCCCGAAGGACTGTAGCAGTCTTTCCATTCACGTATCCTTGATGGACGTTTATTCTGCCTTTGGAATCTACTACCAAATTAGCTTCTTCATTGGCAATAGGAATGGTGTGGCCGCATGTTAAAATGCCATCTTCATAAAAGGTATTACGAAACAAGAACAGTGCCACATTCGCTCAAAAACTTACCGTAAGCGAACTATCCAATTTAACAGGGGTATCTGCGTTTGGAACACTCCAGTGATATTTTAAATCCGTGTGTGAAAGTGTGACCGGAACATTGACATCTACACCACTGCAGTCAATCGAAATCCAGAAGTTTTTCCAGGGAAACACCCAACACATGAACGATTAGAACATTGTACATTCCGTAACTACATCAGACCGGAACAAGTGTGTTCTACAAGTTGCAACATCAGCTGTTTAGTGTTCGTGTGTACTTCCGGATTAGTTAGAAAGTTAGTTCAAAATTAGCAGACGACAAACAAAAGTTTAAAAAGCTATGACGATTCTAAAATCTTTAGGAATCAACAAGTTTGAATACACAAATTGTGTATTTATATTTTTTATGTAGTGTAATCTTAGAATCATATCTTGATTAATTTATTCATACTACCGACCTTTTCTCGCTAGTATGAAGAAACATCAAGCGATGACGCTAAGAAATAGAATAATTATTGTAAAATATTATATTTCAGAAATTTTGAAGTTATTCCCCTTTCATTTAGTTGTTACTACATCATTACACCAAAGGGCTATAATGTGAAATGTATACGAGTATGTGTTGTGTAAAAATAACCATGTTGTTGCCAGATTGTTAACACACCAAGAAGCCATCTACTGGGCATGGTAGAGGGTCACCGACATTGCAGACCAACACGAGAGCTCCTGGCCAAATAAGGTCAGGGTTTGAGCGTTTAATGCGACTTACGTAAAGCCGTATTTCGGTCTAGCCAGATGGTTTTTGTTTCAGAAACCATATTATTACTTTTTTTTTTTTGAAAGGCTGCGAGGTAGATGCTTGGAGCTGGTACTGCCAATCTGACTGGGTCAATAATGCAATTGAGGTAATCAGCCATCGAGAGGATGAAACTTGACAAGTGTTAAAGGTTGAACACCACATGTCGTTGAATACAACTTCCATTTCTTATATGTTTCTATGTCAAGATGTGTATGTCTATGTATTCTGATTCCAATGTATATAACAACAGAAGGGTCGACTCTGACAAGGTTAAAATATTAACCCAGTATGTACATATAGTATACATGAAAGATGACATCTTTCATGGAGCTGCCCGGGGGAGCATGTCAGAGTCTAGAGTAGTGCAGTGATGCAGTGACATCGTTACGGCCGCCAGGCGACTTAGTTCCCCAGCCGGGATGCCGTAACTTCGTTACGCCCGCCAGGCGAGTAGTAGTTACCTGCCTGCGAGGTTGCTGGCTGACGAGACGGCCAGCGGTCAGGCAAGGACGAAGCAAGACGCACGCATTCCTCGTGAAGCCACTTCAGGTGGGGAGGCACAGTGCGAGCTATAGACAGACAGCTCTGGGACGTGGACTCGACAGGACGTATGATGAGAGAAAGGCGTTGTGTGGTTTCTGTGCCCGAAAGTCGAGTGTCTGTTCATCTTGAGATATAGACTGCGAGCTGTATTGTGTATGTAAGTGTATTGAAGTATAACTTATATCTTGTAATGATCATCGTGTCGTATATGATTTGTAAATAAATCCATTGAACGTTGTGTCGTTGAGTCTCAAGTCAAATCACGTTGTACTTGTACTGTCTCACATGTGTTAGGAAAAACGAGCCAGGTTTAAGACCCTGACAGTCCACACAAAAAAAAGGGGGAGGCGGGGAAACCAGCTTGTCTGGGGTAACCGCCAAACAAAACCAAAATAACATTCACCCGACACACAGGGACGCGGGACCTGGGGGGAGCGGGGGAGCGGGGGGGGGGGGGACTCTGGTCCCTCTGGGAACCGTGAGCCCTTCTTAAATTAAAAAAAAATCTAGTTTCTTTAGTGAACATTTCAATTTTTGAATATTAAAAATGATGAATATGTTTGGGGGGGGGGGGCATAAGAATTTTAGAAAGGCTTAGGTGGGGCATAGCACAAAAAAGGTTGGGAAACACTGGCTTAGAGAGAAGGGTGCTGCAGGGAGTGACCAGAGGATCTGGCCGGAACTCAAAACTCTGATGAAATGTCACACGAACATATAATCAGACTGTTACTGGTACCATTAATATTGGGACTCTTCGCTGGCTGTAGCAGATGCGGATGGAACACGTATGGGAATGACCCGAGTGCTGTGATGCCGGTTATTGACTCTACTCAACTAAACTCATAAATATTGTATGAGTCAGATAAATGGTGGCGCTATTTGGCAAGATAATGGTGTACTTAACTAACACAAAGGTTATCTAGTAAGATAAGGGTATCATTTACTAACATTAGTTAGTCGTTAGTCGCGGTTTCAGTTTCACGGCAAAAGGTCACCCAATAATGATTCGTTCCTGGGCCAGTGAATATCACACAAAATGCTCGACACTATCTCATGTGAACAATTGAGCAGACAGCAGTCCCGACAAACCAATAGTACGCATAGGCATATATACATAAAACCGCTGTCAGAACGCCAACATAACAGTCGATCACTAACATTACATTTCATCATCTTTGGAAGCGGCAGTCACTAGAAAATATTACTTTATAAGGCAAAACCAGCAGGTTCAGCAACCGACAGAACGCCATTTTTCTGAACATACAGTTGTTCTTCTTCTTCTTCTTCTTCTTCTTCTTCTTCTTCTTCTTCTTCTTCTTCTTCTTCTTCTTCTTCTTCTTCTTCTTCTTCTTCTTCTTCTTCTTCTTCATCTTCTTCTTCTTCTTCTTCTTCTTCTTCTTCTTCTTCTTCTTCTTCTTTTTCTTCTTCTTCTTCTTCTTCTTCTTCTTCTTCTTCTTCTGCTTCTGCTTCTGCTTCTGCTTCTTCTTCTTCTTCTTCTTCTTCTTCTTCTTCTTCTTCTTCTTCTTCTTCTTCTTCTTCTTCTTCTTCTTCTTCTTCTATTATATTCTTATAATAATAATAATAAAACCCTAGTATAACAGCCAGTCCCCTTTTTGTAGGCCAGTATATTCCACATGGCTAATAACAAGTGTCAAACCGTTATCTAATATTACTGTGTCGTGTAGTTTTGATGTTTGCATTTTGCCCATGCCTTTATAATGCATATCTTTTATATTGTTGCTGTTCTTTGTTAGCCTTGAATGATGTGTGAATGAAATAATGTATGAAAGAGAGTGATAGAAGGGCAGAATGTTAGACGGGCCTGCGTGCCCAATTCTTAACCCTTTGAAAATAAAGTTTGTTCGTTCGTTCGTTCGTTCTTCTTCTTCTTTTGCATTCATCCAGAGACTTTTTTTCGGAGAGATTGCGTTGTGCCTGTTTACAACAGAGCTGCGTTCTTGCGCCGTTGGGCCGACACATCCGACTTCTGCGGGCATTTGTTGACCGGTTCAACCTTCCCGGGGATATGCAGTTCAAAATACAAACAACCGCGGACAGATGTAAAAGCATTTAACACGAAATCCACAGCTTAACATCTTCGCTCCATACATTCAGCTCAGTAGCTGGGCGACGGAACCATGTACCACCAGTCCAACATGAGGAAAATGCGTAAGCAAACCGTAGCCAAAAGCAAAAGCACACTAGAGGCCTTAAAAGCTCAATAGTCTATCCGCCATCTTGGGCCAGAAGTTACTAACATAGCGATGTCATTTACATAAGGAATTATCGCCGGTGCTACGGAATGTATGCTCTGTGGTCGATATCTATTTCAACAGTTATCGGTGAGAGGGGGAAGAGAAGAAGGCAAAGAAATTGAGAGAAAAGTAGGCGTAGAAATACTGGAGCAGGGGTCAGAGTGTAATAGGTAAAATGAAACGCATGAGACTCAATTATGTAAGGGTGGTATTGGACAGGTTGGAATATGTTCTGTAGGGGTGGTATTGGACAGGTTGGAATATGTTCTGTAGGGGTGATAGTGGACAGGGTGGAATATGTTCTGTAGGGGTGGTATTGGACAGGTTGGAATATGTTCTGTGGGGTGATAGTGGACAGGTTGGAATATGTTCTGTAGGGGTGATAGTGGACAGGTTGGAATATTTTCTGTAGGGGTGATAGTGGACAGGTTGGAATATGTTCTGTAGGGGTGATAGTGGACAGGTTGGAATATGTTCTGTAGGGGCGGTACTGGACAGGTTGGAATATGTTCTGTAGGGGTGATAGTGGACAGGTTGGAATATGTTCTGTAGGGGTGATAGTGGACAGGGTGGAATATGTTCTGTAGGGGCGGTACTGGACAGGTTGGAATATGTTCTGTAGGGGCGGTACTGGACAGGTTGGAATATGTTCTGTAGGGTGGTACTGGACAGGTTGGAATATGTTCTGTAGGGGCGGTACTGGACAGGTTGGAATATGTTCTGTAGGGGCGGTACTGGACAGGTTGGAATATGTTCTGTAGGGGCGGTACTGGACAGGTTGGAATATGTTCTGTAGGGGCGGTACTGGACAGGTTGGAATATGTTCTGTAGGGGTGGTATTGGACAGGTTGGAATATGTTCTGTAGGGGTGGTAGTGGACAGGTTGGAATATGTTCTGTAGGGGCGGTACTGGACAGGTTGGAATATGTTCTGTAGGGGCGGTACTGGACAGGTTGGAATATGTTCTGTAGGGGCGGTACTGGACAGGTTGGAATATGTTCTGTAGGGGCGGTACTGGACAGGTTGGAATATGTTCTGTAGGGGTGGTATTGGACAGGTTGGAATATGTTCTGTAGGGGTGGTAGTGGACAGGTTGGACAGGTTGGAATATGTTCTGTAGGGGTGGTACTGGAAAGGTTGGAATATGTTCTGTAGTGATTTCTACATCTAGCAAGATCAAGGTTACGAGAGCGAGCAAACAAGGACTTCAAATATGAACGGTTCAACACCCTTACTGGACGCCTCCCACAGAAGACATGTATTGGAATCAACAGATAAACCTTTGTTGCAGCCTCATAGTGAGCCCCCAAAATAGAACAGGTCTAGTAGTCAAAGAGAGATGCAATTAAATGATTATAGACATTCTGACAGACACTCCAAAAGAAATAAGAGGAACTTGAACAGGCAGAAATAGTTAAAAGTAAGAAATTGAAAAAGTCCAAGTTGCGAGCAGCATAGGTCAAAACATCTGAATGGGACAATGGAACACAGGATCAAGATCTGGAGAGCTCGTGCATACTTAAAAATAAGTGCAGATGAGCAGCACCCTCTGCATGACGCTGTATTCAGAGAAAAGGGTGACAGGCTAAAGAGGGGCAAATCATGGATGGGTCGGGCGGAAGATGTCGTCGGACAGGTCTGCAGTCTTACCAGTATCAGCCCCGGCAAGGAATGGGTGCCGGTGCCTCCAGCTTTTAAGTGTACCTTCTCCTGCATTATCACACTCGACAGACGGTGCAGAGAGCAGAACCCTGCCGCTGTCAATGCAGAGGTTAACGCGCTCATTTATGATCACTCAGATAGCCCCGAAGTGCTCATCTATACAGATGGATCTGTTGTAAAGCAGCAGAGAAGTGCGTGGGCATTTACAGCCCGTTCAGCGGGCCGAACCGTTCAAGAATCCAGTGGTGCCCACTCTATGACCACGAGCAGCATGACGATGGAGGTGATGGCAGTTACACAGGCTTTCATATGGCTGGAATCACAGCATTATACCAACGTGTGTGTACTAAGTGATTCAATGAGCATGATTCAGAAGGTCGAAGCTGGATCTGTACGTAGACAGTGGACTGAGTCGCTGCGGAAGTCCGTTGTCCGCAAAGTCACCTTCATCTTCGTCCCGGGACATGCGGGAGTCGAGGGAAATGAACGAGCTGATAAATTGGCTGGCTCTGCACCCCCTGTAGATGGCCAGCCCATGGATCGTGCCGATGTTATTAACGCCCTTAAAGATATGGCGAGAACAGAGGATTTTGACGCCAGTGATTCCACATCGCTTTCCAGGATGAAAGACCTGGGAGTAAGAATCGGCACAGCCAGACGCGAGAGGTACATCGGGAAAACAAAGCGCCTCGTCAACCAACACAGAACTGGCACAATTAGCCACCGGACGCTGATGCATATGCTGGGGGGAGGATCTGAGCACCTATGGACATGTCCGGAGTGCAACGAAGATACCCCAACTGATAACTAACTAATAACTAACTATCTGAATGGGATATTTTCATGAGTTAGCTGGGAGGCGATACGACGGTGGGTATATTCTGGAAACTACTCAGACAATTGCGTAGAAAAGCCCAGCCTACCACAATAAGATCAATATACAAAGATAACGATATGCCTCTGACAACGGATATAGAGATAGAGGAAGCCTTCCTGGGGAGAATTATAACACAAATTGATCACAGTGATGGAGACAACGGAAATACAGTTAGAATCAGACAGGTTTCATCAAGAACGACATCTATGAGAATACTATACAAGTAGAAAGCATAACATATATTTTTAAAAAGCAAGAGTCATTGTGCCAGGACCTAATAGAGTCAGGTACTCCCGTGTCAGAGATATGAGTTGGATGGGAGGAGATGGCTACTTGCTTTAACGTGAGGAATAACACAGCATCTGTACCTTAAACAAAGAATTATTGGGTTCGCTCGCTATGAACTCAAGCGTACTCTATACACGTGCTGCTATTTATAGTGCACTGGACTGACTTTTTTGCGTGTGGATTAAGCTTTCCATCTTACCAATGTCCCTCACCATCAATCGAACTCACTCCGATTTCTGAGGTACTTTTAATTTACGTCCCAAAGTCAAGAACCAGAAGTCAACATTTTAGTCCAACTGACATGCCTTGTGGCATGGTCGAGGCAGAAACACGGAGCTGATCCACGACTCTGGTGATCGAGTGAGATGGCAGAACATGACCGCCCACACTTACCGGCATGGCACATGATGGATGGATGGACTGGTGTAGGGTTAAACCCGTTCCCTCGGCATTAGCACACCGGAAGTTTCAGAGCAAGTATTCTTATACATTCCGCAATGATGGCCGCCAGTTCTTCAAGAATGTGTGCAGGGCTATTTAATCTCACTTCGAAGCCAAGTAGAGACCGTTCAATAATCAGTCTGTATAGGACTAGCACAGTGCTGAACACATCAGGCAACGTGGTGGTAGAGAAGGTAGTAGCCGTTTAGCCGCAGGAATACTTGGAAAACAAAGAGCTTCTTCTAAGAGGACTGGGGAGTTATTGACCAAGAAAAAACAAATGGTCAAATGCCGGGGATGGGAGGAGGTGTCCAGATCGGACAGGAAACAATGAACTTTGAGGACGCATATAACAAAGTCAGATATGATTTCTTATGGAGAAGACTGTTAGTGTCTGGGTGTTGAATTGCTCTCTTGTAGTGTTGCTCTCAGGTTAGGTTCATGGCCTTCAGCGGCGTGCATTGTTACACAGGGATTACCACAAGGATATAAAATCTCATTCAATGTTCACATATCCTAGATTGCGAGCTTTGAAGCACTATTCATGGTGTCATTTAGTGGACCATATATTCTATTAGAATAATGATGTTGTTAAGAAAATCTACAAACACAATGATATAATTAGCAAGATGAGGTATAATCTTTTAACATACTGATGTAAGTTAGCAAAACGGTGGCAGTATTAAAATACTGATGTCATTTGGCAAGATGGTGGCATAATTTACTAATATAAAGATGTCATTTAGTAAGATGGTGGCCAAATCTACTAATATATTGATGTCATTTAGCAAGAAGGTGGCGTTATCTATTAATATACTGATGTCATTTAGCAAGATGATGTGCCATTCAGCAACAGGATAGTAATGTATATACCACAAAGCTTCACTGGTCAATGGCAGTGATAACTGTAATGTCCACAAGCTTCTGTCAGTCTCACTAAGGCTGTTGTACGACAAAACTTTCACAGATGACGGCAAGTTGTGAACTGCGGCTCAAAACTGTGCTTAATGAGAAAATCAGACATATAAAATAACACAATGTAATTCAGCTTTACGGAACATAGTTACGGAAAACACAGGACGTTGTGGCGACTAGTCTTCATCAGCAAAGAATTACATACACAAAACACAACATATAATCAAGGAGAAGACACTATAGTAACAACATTAAGGCATAACGGGTTAGAGAAAGTAAATAAGCCTAATTACTATACGAATAAATACATAGAACGACTAACAAACAACGAGACCGTACACTTAGTCGCAGTTGTAAACATAGTTAAAGCATGAATAACATTACTGGAACTGCAGTAATGAGAAATATATCAGTGAAGTCTGTAGTGAAAATATTCTTAATATTGTTTAAACTGTGGAACATTTTCGCAACGTTTGACAACCTCTCCTTATTTTGTGACTGAAAATTAATCTTACCAACATTTCTCTTTCTGGATCAATATACAATTATGTTAAAGAGTTCGGACCAGCCATTGGCGGCGTTAGGCCGGCATTTAACTGGCGACACAAGGATATTTACATGTTGATGTAGGTCAAAGATAAGACAGCCCATTGTAGACGGGTGGGTGTTTGATCAACGGGGAGATAACGATGATTGTGGATTGCTTAGGAATTTGTGATTAGCTTCTTTTTTTTTTTTTTTTTATGCAATGTACGCCATTGAACATGAAAATAAAATAAAAATATGGCATGTCTTTTGTAGAACGTTGCGATCAACCCCAACTCCAGGTTGAAATTCTAGACTATGTTATCAATTCACTGTTGCACACCACATCATTGGCATATTGACAAAGACAGGCCAGAAAGTTCACGGTTGTAAACCTCATTACTGAATGGAAGCAAGCTAGAAAGTTCACTGTTGCACACCTCAACACTGGCAGATTGACGAAGACAGGAAAGAAAGTTCACTGTTGCACACCTGACCACTAGCAGATTGAAGAAGACAGGAAAGACAGTTCACTGTTGCACACCTCACCACTAGCAGACTGAAGAAGACAGGAGAGACAGTTCACTGTTGCACACTTCACCACTAGCAGATTGAAGAAGACAGGTCAGAAAGTTCACTGTTGCACACCTCAACACTAGCAGATTGACGAAGACAGGAAAGACAGTTCACTGTTGCACACCTCACCACTAGCAGATTGACGAAGACAGGAGAGACAGTTCACTGTTGCACACTTCACCACGAGCAGATTGACGAAGACAGGAAAGACAGTTCACTGTTGCACACTTCACCACTAGCAGATTGACGAAGACAGGAGAGACAGTTCACTGTTGCACACTTCACCACGAGCAGATTGACGAAGACAGGAGAGACAGTTCACTGTTGCACACTTCACCACGAGCAGATTGACGAAGACAGGAAAGACAGTTCACTGTTGCACACTTCACCACTAGCAGATTGACGAAGACAGGAGAGACAGTTCACTGTTGCACACTTCACCACGAGCAGATTGACGAAGACAGGAAAGACAGTTCACTGTTGCACACTTCACCACTAGCAGATTGACGAAGACAGGAGAGACAGTTCACTGTTGCACACCTCACCACTAGCAGATTGACGAAGACAGGAGAGACAGTTCACTGTTGCACACTTCACCACGAGCAGATTGACGAAGACAGGAGAGACAGTTCACTGTTGCACACTTCACCACGAGCAGATTGACGAAGACTGGAGAGACAGTTGACTGTTGCACACTTCACCACGAGCAGATTGACGAAGACAGGAAAGACAGTTCACTGTTGCACACTTCACCACTAGCAGATTGACGAAGACAGGAGAGACAGTTCACTGTTGCACAATTCACCACGTGCAGATTGACTAAGACAGACCAGACAGTTCACTGTTGCACACCTCACCACTAGCAGATTGAAGAAGACAGGTCAGAAAGTTCACTGTTGCACACCTCAACACTGGCAGATTGATGAAGACAGGAGAGACAGTTCACTGTTGCACACTTCACCACGTGCAGATTGACGAAGACAGGAGAGACAGTTCACTGTTGCACACTTCACCACTAGCAGATTGACGAAGACAGGAAAGACAGTTCACTGTTGCACACTTCACCACGAGCAGATTGACGAAGAAAGGAAAGACAGTTCACTGTTGCACACTTCACCACGAGCAGATTGACGAAGACAGGAGAGACAGTTCACTGTTGCACACTTCACCACGAGCAGATTGACGAAGACAGGAGAGACAGTTCACTGTTGCACACTTCACCACGAGCAGATTGACGAAGACAGGAAAGACAGTTCACTGTTGCACACTTCACCACGAGCAGATTGACGAAGACAGGAAAGACAGTTCACTGTTGCACACTTCACCACGAGCAGATTGACGAAGACAGGAAAGACAGTTCACTGTTGCACACTTCACCACGAGCAGATTGACGAAGACAGGAAAGACAGTTCATTGTTGCACACTTCACCACTAGCAGATTGACGAAGACAGGAGAGACAGTTCACTGTTGCACACTTCACCACGTGCAGATTGACGAAGACAGGAAAGACAGTTCACTGTTGCACACTTCACCATTAGCAGATTGACGAAGACAGGAAAGACAGTTCACTGTTGCACACTTCACCACTAGCAGATTGACGAAGATAGGAAAGACAGTTCACTGTTGCACACTTCACCACGTGCAGATTGACGAAGACAGGAGAGACAGTTCATTGTTGCACACCTAACCACTAGCAGATTGACGAAGACAGGAGAGACAGTTCACTGTTGCACACTTCACCACGAGCAGATTGACGAAGACAGGAGAGACAGTTCACTGTTGCACACTTCACCACGAGCAGATTGACGAAGACAGGAGAGACAGTTCACTGTTGCACACTTCACCACGAGCAGATTGACGAAGACAGGAAAGACTGTTCACTGTTGCACACTTCACCACGAGCAGATTAACGAAGACAGGAGAGACAGTTCACTGTTGCACACTTCACTACGAGCAGATTGACGAAGACAGGAAAGACAGTTCACTGTTGCACACTTCACCACGAGCAGATTGACGAAGACAGGAAAGACAGTTCATTGTTGCAAACTTCACCACGAGCAGATTGACGAAGACAGGAAAGACAGTTCACTGTTGCACACTTCACCACGAGCAGATTGACGAAGACAGGAGAGACAGTTCACTGTTGCACACTTCACCACGAGCAGATTGACGAAGACAGGAGAGACAGTTCACTGTTGCACACTTCACTACGAGCAGATTGACGAAGACAGGAAAGACAGTTCACTGTTGCACACTTCACCACGAGCAGATTGACGAAGACAGGAAAGACAGTTCATTGTTGCAAACTTCACCACGAGCAGATTGACGAAGACAGGAAAGACAGTTCACTGTTGCACACTTCACCACGAGCAGATTGACGAAGACAGGAGAGACAGTTCACTGTTGCACACTTCACCACGAGCAGATTGACGAAGACAGGAGAGACAGTTCACTGTTGCACACTTCACCACGAGCAGATTGACGAAGACAGGAAAGACAGTTCACTGTTGCACACTTCACCACGAGCAGATTGACGAAGACAGGAGAGACAGTTCACTGTTGCACACTTCACTACGAGCAGATTGACGAAGACAGGAAAGACAGTTCACTGTTGCACACTTCACCACGAGCAGATTGACGAAGACAGGAAAGACAGTTCATTGTTGCAAACTTCACCACGAGCAGATTGACGAAGACAGGAAAGACAGTTCACTGTTGCACACTTCACCACGAGCAGATTGACGAAGACAGGAAAGACAGTTCACTGTTGCACACTTCACCACGAGCAGATTGACGAAGACAGGAGAGACAGTTCACTGTTGCACACTTCACTACGAGCAGATTGACGAAGACAGGAAAGACAGTTCACTGTTGCACACTTCACCACGAGCAGATTGACGAAGACAGGAAAGACAGTTCATTGTTGCAAACTTCACCACGAGCAGATTGACGAAGACAGGAAAGACAGTTCACTGTTGCACACTTCACCACGAGCAGATTGACGAAGACAGGAAAGACAGTTCACTGTTGCACACTTCACCACGAGCAGATTGACGAAGACAGGAGAGACAGTTCACTGTTGCACACTTCACCACTAGCAGATTGACGAAGACAGGAGAGACAGTTCACTGTTGCACACTTCACCACGTGCAGATTGACGAAGACAGGAGAGACAGTTCACTGTTGCACACTTCACCACTAGCAGATTGACGAAGACAGGAAAGACAGTTCACTGTTGCACACTTTACCACTAGCAGATTGACGAAGACAGGAAAGACAGTTCACTGTTGCACACTTCACCACTAGCAGATTGACGAAGACAGGAAAGATAGTTCACTGTTCCACACTTCACCACGTGCAGATTGACGAAGACAGGAGAGACAGTTCACTGTTGCACACCTCACCACTAGCAGATTGACGAAGACAGGAGAGACAGTTCACTGTTGCACACTTCACAAAGCAGATTGACGAAGACAGGAGAGACAGTTCACTGTTGCACACTTCACCACGAGCAGATTGACGAAGACAGGAAAGACAGTTCACTGTTGCACACTTCACCACGAGCAGATTGACGAAGACAGGAAAGAAAGTTCACTGTTTTACACTTCACCACGAGCAGATTGACGAAGACAGGAGAGACAGTTCACTGTTGCACACTTCACCACGAGCAGATTGACGAAGACAGGAAAGACAGTTCACTGTTGCACACTTCACCACGAGCAGATTGACGAAGACAGGAAAGACAGTTCACTGTTGCACACTTCACCACGAGCAGATTGACGAAGACAGGAGAGACAGTTCACTGTTGCACACTTCACCACTAGCAGATTGACGAAGACAGGAGAGACAGTTCACTGTTGCACACTTCACCACGAGCAGATTGACGAAGACAGGAAAGACAGTTCACTGTTGCACACTTCACCACGAGCAGATTGACGAAGACAGGAAAGACAGTTCACTGTTGCACACTTCACCACTAGCAGATTGACGAAGACAGGAGAGACAGTTCACTGTTGCACACTTCACCACGTGCAGATTGACGAAGACAGGAGAGACAGTTCACTGTTGCACACTTCACCACTAGCAGATTGACGAAGACAGGAAAGACAGTTCACTGTTGCACACTTCACCATTAGCAGATTGACGAAGACAGGAAAGACAGTTCACTGTTGCACACTTCACCACTAGCAGATTGACGAAGATAGGAAAGACAGTTCACTGTTGCACACTTCACCACGTGCAGATTGACGAAGACAGGAGAGACAGTTCATTGTTGCACACCTAACCACTAGCAGATTGACGAAGACAGGAGAGACAGTTCACTGTTGCACACTTCACCACGAGCAGATTGACGAAGACAGGAGAGACAGTTCACTGTTGCACACTTCACCACGAGCAGATTGACGAAGACAGGAAAGACAGTTCACTGTTGCACACTTCACCACGAGCAGATTGACGAAGACAGGAAAGACAGTTCACTGTTGCACACTTCACTACGAGCAGATTGACGAAGACAGGAAAGACAGTTCACTGTTGCACACTTCACCACGAGCAGATTGACGAAGACAGGAAATACAGTTCACTGTTGCACACTTCACCACGAGCAGATTGACGAAGACAGGAAAGACAGTTCACTGTTGCACACTTCACCACGAGCAGATTGACGAAGACAGGAAAGACAGTTCACTGTTGCACACTTCACCACTAGCAGATTGACGAAGACAGGAGAGACAGTTCACTGTTGCACACTTCACCACGAGCAGATTGACGAAGACAGGAAAGACAGTTCACTGTTGCACACTTCACCACGAGCAGATTGACGAAGACAGGAGAGACAGTTCACTGTTGCACACTTCACCACTAGCAGATTGACGAAGACAGGAGAAACAGTTCACTGTTGCACACTTCACCACGAGCAGATTGACGAAGACAGGCCAGAAAGTTCACTGTTTTACACTTCACCACGAGCAGATTGACGAAGACAGGAAAGACAGTTCACTGTTGCACACTTCACCACGAGCAGATTGACGAAGACAGGAGAGACAGTTCACTGTTGCACACTTCACCACTAGCAGATTGACGAAGACAGGAGAGACAGTTCACTGTTGCACACTTCACCACGAGCAGATTGACGAAGACAGGCCAGAAAGTTCACTGTTTTACACTTCACCACTAGCAGATTGACTAAGACAGGCCAGACAGTTCACTTTTGCACACTTTACCACTAGCAGATTGACGCATACAGGCCAGAAAGTTCACGGTTGTAAACCTCATTACTGGACAGAAGCAAGCTAAAAATTTCACTGTTGCACACCTCACCACCAGCAGATTGACGAAGACAGACCAGACAGTTCACTGTTGCACACTTTACTACTAGAAGATTGACGAAGACATGCCAGAAAGTTAACGGTTGTAAACTTCATTACTGTACGGAAGCAAGCTAGAAAGTTCACTGTTGCACACTTCACCACTAGCAGATCGACGAAGACAGGCCAGAAAGTTCACGGTTGTAAACCTCATTACTGTACGGAAGCAAGCTAGAAAGCTCACTGATGCACACCTCACCAATATCAGAACGGCGAAGACAGGCCAGAAAGTTCACTGCTTAACACTGCCCAAACACATTCCGGGCTCAGATCGGCATCATCAGACATGTTCCCACTCACCATCATTGAAGCTCACAAGACGAGTGGTCTTCATCATTCATGATGTTCGAACAGCATTTACCTATAGGAGCTTTCCCTTGCTTGAGTATATTTACAACAGGTCTCACTCCGTGGGTCAACAATTACTGCAGACATTTTATCTCGTATTGTATTGTTCCCATTTCTGTCTTTTGGGCTATTACAGTCAAGTTCATTACCTGTTATGCTGTTTATCAGTGCGTTCTGTCGCGTACTAAAGTGTGGTTGCTAATGTTAATCGCTATTTTATCTTGAAAAAGCCTCGTGTCTTGTCATGATTACGCCTCATGTCTTGTCTTGAACACACCATATATCTTGTCCTGAACACCTCATGTCTTTTCCTGAACACCCCATATCTTATCAGGAACACCCAATATTTTGTCCTAAACACTCCCCAAGTCTTGTCCTGAACACGCCCCATGTGTGCTGAACACTGCTGGTTCGCTTTAGCAACTGTTGATCTATACAGTTTCTCCAACAGTTTTCACCTCCTGAGTCTTATGTGCACTAGGGAGGGACATATCCTGTTGTCTAGTAGTTCACTCGTGTAATTTAGCCAGTCAGCCATGACAGATCCAGAAAAGGCAGGTGTTAGTCAGATATAAATGCTACCGTATCGCAGTAGACGGTACTACCTGCTTTCTGTTAGCACCGAATATTGGGCGGCGCTCACCAAACACGACACCCAACATTGTGCCAACGGCTTCGGACGGGGGAGCCCACTGGGAGGGTGCAAGCCTTATCCTGTGCGTTGAAATGCAACCTAAAAACAATTTCATGGCAGGGCAGACCAGGCCCTAAGCCTTGGTCGGTATCTGGTTTAGAATCGAAGCTCCGACAGGCGGACAGTTAGAGCATTGTTTTGTTGATCCGGCAGCTTCTGCAGCTTGTTTTGTTACATATGATTGGTGTTACCTTTCCTCTGAAGTAGTTTAGACGTTTAGTCGATGGATCATCATCACGGCACACGGTTTAATCCATAAGTGCTCCGTTTTCCTCCTAACTCAAACCTGAGCCTGGAGAAACTCAGCTCAATGCACGAACTCCGTAGCACCGGCGAGGATCCTGAAATACTTTGGGTAGATTTATAACTCGATATTTTGCCCGGGCAGCGTCGTTAGGCTACTCTTTTTCGATTTCCAACTGCCAAGGGATTTTTTACATGCGCAACAATACACACGGGCGTCCGATCTCACTACTCAGAGACCAGGGGGAATTTTATTACTGGAAGTCCAGGTGGATTATTTAAATAAATCCCGGTCCTTGCCGGGGCCTGAACCCGGGACCTCCAGCACTCGAGGCGGACACCATACCTCGAGACCACTCAGCCCCTCCTCTGAAGTAGGCAGAAGGATCTTGCTGCATGGGCAACTCATGGTCTCTACAATTCAGCACAAGCTTTGTGCTACGAAAAAGGTATTGCCCATACTATTGTCTGTCAATACGGCATGTTGGCTGTCCAGTCCGTGACCGCTGCTTGTGGCCTGACCACTATCGTACACATGCGGTATTCTTGGGGCCAGACATGAGTTAGATCAAGAGATTGGAACCAGATAAGAATCCCGGTCTGTCCCTTAGAATATGGCTGCCGTGAGGTAGCGGGCGCGTTGGAACAGTTGACATGAAACTGCTCTGATAATGTCATGTGCGCGGTGGGGTGACAGTTCGACGCCTGGCTCGTCGCCAGCTAAGTGAGGAAAAGATGGCCATCCATTCTTCAGTGCATTCAGGCCTACAGAATGTGACTGCCCTGTTCCATATCAGACCCATAGCAGGAAACTACTTGGGGACAATTCGTTTTCACTGTGACGCATTCTCTCTCTCTCTCTCTCTCTCTCTCTCTCTCTCTCTCTCTCTCTGTCACTCTCTCTCTCTTTCTTTCTCTCTCTTTCTTTCCCTCTCTTTCTCTCTTTCTTTCTCTCTCTCTCTCTGTCACTCTCTCTCTCTCTCTTTCTTTCTCTCTCTTTCTTTCCCTCTCTTTCTCTCTCTCTTTCTCTCTCTCTCTCTCTGTCACTCTCTCTCTCTCTCTTTCTCTCTCTCTCTCTCTCTCTCTCTCTCTCTCTCTACCACACACAGCAGACAATGTACTAAAACTGAAGCAATGGAAAGCCCCACATCTAGCAAATGCTCCTTACATTCATAGCGCTGGTTGTGATAACTCAGACAGGCACTAACTAGCGTCACTAGACAAACAGTCAGAATGGCTGAGTACACGTCAACAATCGGCGTGTTCTGATAACACGCTGCTCGTCTTACACTGATATATTTGCAGATATATGTCATTATATATTCTATTTGTATCTGAACATTAATATAG
This sequence comes from Cepaea hortensis, assembly GCA_963921405.1. Classification (NCBI taxonomy): domain Eukaryota; kingdom Metazoa; phylum Mollusca; class Gastropoda; order Stylommatophora; family Helicidae; genus Cepaea; species Cepaea hortensis. Next base: position 20,146,879 of record OY992881.1, on the reverse strand, counting down.
TTTATGTTGTCCCTTGTTGGTTTCTTCTCGGGTATTTATGACTGACGGTGTATGGTTAGTGATAAAAACTCCACGGAGCGAGAACAAAAGGTTTTTGATCGTCACAAGTGTCCCCCTTCCCAGAGTGTTTCAGCCCGTTCGAGTCGTTTTACCACTTGACCTACGATTGCGCACTTTGCCTGTTTCCAGCTCAACATTCTCTCGGGGAGGAGAACATCCTGCACCCGGTACTTCGTGCCCTCACATATATTCTAGTACAGTGGTTCTCAACCTTTTTTGGCCCGTGCCCCTCTTCACCGTATTTTCAGAACGTCATCCTCTCCCCCCCCCTTTCATATTTCCTATCTAAAAATCCCCCCACCCCTACACAGTATACGTAAAAATGGAAGGTAAATTTAATAGCATATACTAAAACACGTCTAGACATCCCCATAAAACATGATTTGTGGGTCTACTTACTTTATCAAATGAATTTTAGAAGGATGAGACATACATAACTGTAAGGGATAAAGGGAAAAACAATATCAAGTAATCGGTTCTCGCGATTCTGAAATGGTCTTCATTCCCCCCCCCCCCTCTGGAAACCCTAAAATTCCCCCCTGTGGGGGGAATTCCCCACCGGTTGAGAACCACTGTTCTAGTACCTTCGGCCTGAGAAACCAGCTTCTTCCCCGGCCTATCGCCTCTGTCGTCTCTTCGAAGTCGACGGTTCTCATCTGTCTTCTCATCTATTTCGGTGGTTCGCTATGCACCAGTACACGTCGTTGCCTTCTTCGTATTCGGTTCATGGCTACGTGAGCCATACTCCTGCTCTCCCCCAGAAAGTCATCTCTTTTTTCTGGGCTACTTAGTTTAGGCTCCCTAACCTTCATCCCACCTCTGCTGCGGTGTTCAGTCCTTGCAAGGTGTCTTACACCACCATTAAAGTTAATAATAGGTGGTCAATGTAGAGGGCCATGAAGGTTATATGATCAGGGGCGTAGCCAAACCGTTTATTCTTACAAAGTGGAGTCCCACATATCTAAGTTAAGATAATACGGCTATGGTTACTTTCAACACCACAATGTACGCTTATGATTGATGTTTCAGAACAAATTAATGCGAAAATTAGCATTGACCAGCACGCAAGGTTAAACAGCATAAAAGGTCATTGTTGTCTCAGGAGATTATGTTGGTTTTCTTCGCCATTTGACGGAGTTTTTGTAACATTGATCTTGTCTGTGTATATAAGTAACACTGCCAGATCTAGGGCTGTAATTTGGGGCTGTGTTATTTGTTATTTAACATACATATTTGTTGCCATGGAATTATCTGGCAAAGTTGTTTTTATCACAGGGGCGGCCCAAGGGCTGGGGAAAGCGTATGCAGAAGCCTTGCTGGAGAGGGGAGCAAAAGTAAGCTGTGTCAGTCAGTCAGTCAGTTAGTCAGTCAGTTAGTCAGTCAGTTAGTTAGTCAGTTAGTCAGTCAGTCAGTCAGTCAGTCAGTCAGTCAGTTAGTTAGTTAGTTAGTTAGTTAGTTGTTAGTTAGTTAGTTAGTTAGTTAGTTAGTTAGTTAGTTAGTTAGTTAGTTAGTTAGTTAGTTAGTTAGTTAGTTATCTGTTGGGATATCACGCTTGCACTCCGGACAGGTCCATAGGTGCTCAGATTTCCTTCAACACACCACCCCCCCCCCCAATCATATGCATTAGCGCCTTGCGGTTAATAGTTCCATCAATTAAAATACTATTATCTATTTAAGTTTATTAGTTGCATATCCTTTACAGGACGTTTGCAGTCAACACCAGCATTTTCTGCTGTTGTTGATATCTTGGCAAGTTTTACGTTCAATAGTTTGCCATTACTTTCTAAACGACCAGCACCCATACCATTTCGTAAAAAACCAGCGCAACGCGGTCTTCTGCGAAATCGTGCGCAAATCTGTTTCGAACGCGGGTATGTGGGATCACGAACCGCGCCAGTAACTCATTCTCCACGGAGACCGGCCAAATATCTATTGCTCTTCAAAAACTAAAGCAACTCAATAAATTGTGGAGAATGACAGACAGGACTACAAAAGTTAGATAGTTTAAGAGCATGCATCTTCCCCATTGCAACATACGCCTGTGAGAGCTGGACACTTACTAAACAAGCTGAATATAAATGTTAAAGACGGGTCCTAAGAATATATTGGATACAGTTAAGACCAAATGCATCCATCCGGCAAGAGCTGAAAACTGAAGAAGATTGGCTACTAAAAACGATAAAACACGAGTGGCTCCGTGGCGAAGTGGTCAAGCCGTCTGACTCGGGCTCCAATGGTTGTGGGTTAGATTCCGGGAAGCGTTCTTCGGTTCACGAGCGCAATTTTTTCGGAGACTTCTGGGGGGGGGGGGGGTCGTCGCTGGAGCTATGGAGTTCATGCTCTGTGCGACACTTTCGGCAGTTCGCTGCGAAAGAGACTGAGCCGTATGGAAAAATACCTGGTGCAATGACGTCGACCCTGTCGATTTTTAAGCGACTTTTTTTTTTTAAGACGATAAAACAAAGAAAACTGAAACATGCTGGTCACTTGAAACGTCATGAAAATTTGGAGAGAACAATCATCGAGGGTAATACGGCAAGGAAGAGAGGAAGAGGCAGACCGAAGAGAAGATGGGTGCAGGATGTGGCAGATGATCTCC
>OY992881.1:20019220-20141720 GCA_963921405.1 Cepaea hortensis | reverse complement strand
AGTAGTAGTAGTAGTTCTAACTTCACGACAAAGGGTCACCCCTATAATGTTCCGTTCCTGTGCCAGTGTATATCACACAAAAGTCCCATCACTGCCCCATGTGAAAAGTGTAACAAACAGCAGTACCCTCAAACCAGCAGCATGCACTAGCAAGAACATACATAAGGCATGATAAGGCCGCTGCCATTATGCGAACGCAACAGTCCGCCACGAAAAGTATAGTTCATCGTCGACGGAAGCGGCAGTCACTAGAAAAGCAACAGCTTCACATACATTACTGCATAATGCAAAAACTAGTTAGTTCAGCAACTGTCCGCCGCCGTTTTATGATCATGCAGTCCACAATACATACAACCGTGGATAGACTTAAAAACATTCCACACGAAATCCACAGCTCACAATGTCACCCCAAGCTCTTATTTCAGTAGGAAAATACATAAGCAGGCCGCAGCCAGAAGCAAAAACACTCCAGAGGCCTTAACAGGTCAACCGCCAATTCGCCATATTGGACCGGAAGTGACAAGGTGACAATGATGATCATCATATCGACGATAAATGCCAAGACCGGAGTTTCTTCTCGGAAAGGAATTCCTTATGAACACACAATTCGATAGGAGGCCAAAGAATCCCCATTCTACAAATTAGTCGATTTAACCAGTGTATTGAGTAGCACGTGTGATTCTTGTGTGTTGTGTGTTTCTACCCAGATGCCTTTGATTCAGCCGTATCTACATTTGGACACATCGATGTGATGGTGAATAACGCCGGGATAATGGACGAGTCCAAGTGGGAGCTGATGATTAACATAAACTATGTAAGTATGTCGTAGACACTGGCTTGTTGACATGGTGGTCAAGGGTTAGAATCCATATATTGGTTTATGATTAAGATTGACTTTGGCTGACAGGTCGGCACAGCCTAAACTGCGTACCGTGAAATGATTAGGAAGTGGAGGCGGCCGGCGTGGTATCGACCACATCACCATGAAGTGTCGACTGCTCAATAAAAATATGGGCCAAGTACCATATGCTCAATGACGCAGGGTTGTAAAAAGGACCTTTGCTTAGGCAAGTATGTCTATTGATAATTTGTGGTTTCCTGTCTCTGGTTCCACTGACTAATTGTGACTTTCTGTCTTTGGTTCCATTTACTACTTCTGGCTTCTTGTCTCTGGTTACACTGACTATTTGTGTCTTCCTGTCTCTGGTTCCACTGTCTATTTGTGGCTTCCTGTCTCTTTTTCCACTGACAATTTGTGGCTTCCTGTCTCTTGTTCCACTGACAATTTGTTGCTTCCTGTCTCTGGTTCCACTGACTACTTGTGTCTTCCTGTCTCTGGTTACACTGACTATTTGTGGCTTCCTGTCTTTGGTTCCACTGACAATTTGTAGCTTCTTGTCTCTGATTCCACTGAAAATTTGTGGCATCCTGTCTCTGGTTCCACTGACTACTTGTGTCTTCCTGTCTCTGGTTCCACTGACTACTTGTGTCTTCCTGTCTCTGGTTCCACTGACTATTTGTGTCTTCCTGTCTCTGGTTCCACTGTCTATTTGTGGCTTCCTGTCTCTTGTTCCACTGACTATTTGTGTCTTCCTGTCTCTGGTTACACTGTCTATTTGTGGCTTCCTGTCTCTTGTTCCACTGACAATTTGCTGCTTCCTGTCTCTGGTTCTACTAACTACTCGTGGCTTCTTGTCTCTGGTTACACTGACTATTTGTGGCTTCCTGTCTTTGGTTCCACTGACAATTTGTAGCTTCTTGTCTCTGATTCCACTGACAATTTGTGGCATCCTTTCTCTGATTCCACTGACTACTTGTGTCTTCCTGTCTCTGGTTCCACTGACAATTTGTGGTATCCTGTCTCTGGTTCCACTGACTACTTTTGTCTTCCTGTCTTTGGTTCCTCTGGCTAATTATGGCTTCCTGTCTCTGGTTCCACTGAAAATTTGTGGCATCCTGTCTCTGGTCCCACTGACAATTTGTAGCTTCCCGTCTCTGGTTCCAATGACTACTTGTGGTATCCTGTCTCAGGTTCTACTGACTACTTATGGTTTCCTGTCTCTTGTTCCACTGACTACTTGTGGCTTCCTCTCTCTGGTTCCACTGACTACTTGTGGCTTCCTGTCTCTGGTTCCACTGACTACTTGTGGCTTCCTGTCTCTAGTTACACTGACTGTTTGTGACTTCATGTCTCTGTTTACACTGACTTTTTGTAGCTTCTTGTCTGTGGTTCCACTGACTACTTGTGGCTTCCTGTCTCTGGCTACACTGACTACTTGTGGCTTCTTGTCTCTGGCTCCACTGACTACTTGTGGCTTCTTGTCTCTGGTTCTACTGACTACTTGTGGCTTCCTGTCTCAGGTTCCACTATTTTTGGCTTTCTGTCTCTGGTTCCACTGACTATTAGTGGCATCCTGTCCCTGGTTCCACTGACTACTTGTGGCTTCATGTCTCTGGTCCCTGCTGCCCTCAGCTATTAGTAGATGCTATTTAATAATTATTTGTCCTTCATATTAGCTTGCGATTCATTCTGTCTGTCGGCGTATTATGTGTATGTCGCTTGTGAAGGTCATTATGGGCGAATGGATAAGAACCCTCGCTGATGCCGAGGAAGCGGGTTCAACTCCTAAAACGGACAGTTGGACTACAATATTGTCTTCTCGTTCTTGATTTGGGGACTACGTTACAAGTGCATTAGAAGTCGATGTGGTTTCCCCTGATGGCGAGAGACACTGGTAATATGTTAAAGCTAATTCATCCAAAAATAAGTCCCTAGTGCACAAGGAGTAGCAGCGCCTGTATGGACTACGTTTCAGTACAAGCGAACGAAAGAAAAACAATTGTTTCTCTTTCTCTACTGGAGGTCTGTTGTTTAAGAACTGTGTTAATGTATTTGTATTAAGACAATGTCAACTACTGCGTTCTGTCAAAGTCTGCGCGATATCTTGTTCGAGTTTGCAGTCATTAACACCTACACAATGTGCTTCGCTCCAGCGATTAGGGACTGGCCAGAATTTGATTGGGCAGATCAGAATGATCCTAGACAACACTGCTCACAAATCATGGAGGAAATTGAAGGAACGGCGCTATTCGAGGACACTGGAACTTTAATTACTCCTCCCTACGACGTTTAACGGTTTAAGTGGCAGACAACAAGAACGATGCCAAACAGCTCTCAGCGGTGAGTTTAGCTACTCCTGTTGGCATCTGTCGTGTCCTCCTTTAAAGTGTCGTCCCTGGAGTGAGGAGAGTCAACACCCACATTATAATATTTTTCTTTCCTATCAATATCCTGGAGAATCCACCAGCTTCCGTCCAACACACTCCATCAGCCCGTGGACACCTTTTCCTATCACTCTCTCACTGTCGTACTATGCCCCCTCTCATACTTCCCCAACGCAACATACTCAACAACTCTTGCTTCTAAAAATTAATAAAGATTAATTTATTAAAAGAAAAGTGTGACGTGTATGAGACGTGTGTGCGAAGAAAATGTGTGTCGTGTATTATAACCTAACTGTATATGTCAGCTCTCAAAGTTCAGGATCATAGTGTACACATCATGGCAAGGATTACACGACATCACACGAGTCAGTACACTAGACCTCACAGAAGTCGTATCCTTCTCTCCAGGCATGTCCTCTTCCAGGAACTTTGATGACCATGAGATCTGAATCCCATGTAAATATATAATCCGTGGAAAAAACTATTATTGTTCCTAACGCAACTGTTCCTAATAGTTTATAGAAACTCCGGCTTCATAATTCCGGCGCGGTGAAACAAACATGGAACACTGTCCAATGAACAGGACTTTTTGTCTCTTGCTAAATGTTCACTAGTTCTCACTATTAAACAGTTATTGTCTATACTCCAATAGAGTCCTTTATTTTTGTTCTAGTCATAAGTGAACTGAATATCCATCACTACTGGTGTGTTAAAACTGGTATGACCTAAACTCATTCGGTATTTATCCTGTAGGATACATATACCATTCAGCTCCACTGAGCAATGTTGATCATCTTCCTCTAGCATAAGCTCTGTTGTAAAGTTGCTGGCCAATCTTCTTGCGCCAAACTTTATCCGGGATCGGATTTTTCCTGGGTTCCGTGTTCTTCATTCCAACCAGAGGGAAACTGTAACATAAATCAGACAACCGGTGATAGCCTCCCCGTCACTGATCTCTATTAGATGATCGTGGACCATCGGCCTCGCTCAGAAAATATAATGAACCTACTCTGTCATGGACAGATGACTGAACACATATGTTATCATCAGGCCAAGACAAGAAAAAAAAAATCAACAAACAGAATGCGGAACCCCGCCCACCAGGGACACCTACGGGAATATCCCAATTATCCCTCATTACTAAATTCTCAACTAGTAAAGCTTATCAACACTTCACTAATCTATTTTCAACTACCAGAGCTAAGTATCACTCTCTAGTTTAACAAGGCTACAGCCTATATTAATTAGAACTAATTATAATAGGTTCTACCTTAGGCAACACTGCAGCTAGATCAAATTACATCCACTCTTGCCATGACAGGCACGTGTGAAATTAAATTAACTCAATTCGCACACGGTAGACATTTTCCCATCAGAACCACAGTGCCGAAGCACGTCCACTAAAATCCAAGGTTTGAGTTCAACTGTCCTCTCCAATCCTGGTTTTTGGCAAAACCTAAAATTGGTCACGTGACAGTATTCTTCCGGTCCACACAGGTGTTATTTGGGCATATCATCCATTGTCAAGAATCGATTTTCCCTGGCTCCATCAATGTCAAAGTTGTCATCAGTTGTTTTGACTCCCCCAACAAACTAACGAGTTACTGTATGATCCCAACAACAGTTTTCCCCAACAAGCTGCCAATCTTCTTTACGTCCGGAAACTATGAATTGACAGACGGACTGTTTTCTTCCGAGCTGAGTACTTCCGCTTCCAATCCGACTTGTTTATAATCTGTCAAAGCGATGTATGATTCAGCTCATTCACTTCCCCTACACATCTGCAACTGTTAATTTTGCCCGACATGTGATGGCCGACATCCGATTGCCACCATGATCCCACGGGTTCCATCTGTATTCAAATGTTGACAAACTGTCAAAGCGATGCCGGGAATTGTCTCACTCACCACCGAGTGTTCCCAGTCTGTCCACCAGATGTAAACACGTCCCGCTACATTTTCTGGATTTGTTGAAACAACCTTTGGCCTCGAACATCCGCTAATTCAGATCGCCCTTTATTCTCATCACTGGTTAAATCATGTTGGACCATTATGTGACAGCATCTGATCTATTTGTGCAAGCTGCTTCAAACAGCCTTTTATCGCCTATATGCGACCATTTATCCCCTATATACGAACTTGTATTCCCTATATATTACCATTTATCCTTTATATACGACTTTTTATCACTACATATGACCTATTATCCCCTATATGCGACCTTTGATCCCTACATACGACCTTGTATCCATATATACGACCATTTGTACCTTATATACGACCATTTATTCCCTATATACGACCATGCATCCCTTATATACGACCATTACCCCCTATATACGACCATTTACTCCCTATATACGACCATTTATCCCCTATATACGACCAATTTTGCAGTTATAAGATTACGTTGCATGTTCTAAGCCTCACGCTGCGAACAGCTCCAAGTTGATTTTCTAGGAAATTGTACGTCCTGTGGTTTGCTATTGCTTTCTGAATGAGTAGTCAGCGTTTAAGTCCAGATTAATGCCGCTGTAGGGGTTGAACCGCCTATTTCACATCAGCGTACCGGCATTTTAAGAGCGAACTCTTAGCCTTTCGGTCACGCCGATGATAGATGACAGCAGAAGTGAAATGAGATCACGAAGAGAACAGTAATATCCACACATTTGTTTTACAACGTGAAACAAACATTACATGAAAATACAGGAAGGCCCCGCTATACATCGCTTCGGTTTACGTCGTTTCGCTATAACGTCGTTGTCACAATGGGACATAACTTCACTTTACGTCGCTACGTTCCGCCATAACGTCGTGACCTCTGTTGCTATGCCGCACCCTTGCGGAGGAACTTGCAAACTTGCGGAGGGACTACGTAATGCAGCGTAGTGTGACCGCTGTGGAACGTCCCCATGCTCAGTTATTGTTGTCAGATTTGCGTTAACGTCACCATTTTACATTTTGTGCAGTGGGTTTTTCCAGGATTTTGAAGGGATGGAGGAAGCTGACATCGATGAGTTACTTGAATCACAAGGGTAAGATTTGTCAAATGAAGACCTAATGCAACATGGCGTGCAGAGAGCTCAGCAGGAAGAGGACCACCCTGTTGCAACCCCCACACCTCAAATATTGACAGGTGAACGTTTGTTACAATTCTTTCAATTGATTGATGTGGCGATGGACATAATAAATTAGAATGACCCGAACAGAGAACGGAGCTCCAAAGTGTCGAGAGCAGTAACAAGCGCCATCAACTGTAGCTCTACTTGGAGAAAAGGAAACAGGCTGTGCAGCAGACATTGGACACATATTTTGTTCAAGCAGATAAGAGCCAGGAAGAGGTTACAGTTTCATCCTCAGATGAAGAGGCAAAATGTAATGCCTCTACGTCCCAAAATTACCACTCGCCACTTAGATGAACAGATACTCAGACACGCAGACAGGTGGGCGAGTGGACGGACAGACAGATAGCTAGACAGATGTACAGTCAGACATATCGACATATGTAATAATTGTGGTTGTTTCAGACCTCGCTGATGTTCGGCACAAGTCTGGCCATAGAACACATGAGGAAAGACAAGGGAGGACGTGGAGGTCGAATCATCAACATCAGCTCCACGGCAGGTCAGTGATAGGGATATCTATATACATTACACACACACGTCACTCCATGTTAGATAATGTAGCTTAGTCTATAAACGCCTGCCGGCAAGGCACCAGATTGTGAGTGTGTGTGTGTGTGTGTGTGTGTGTGTGTGTGTGTGTGTGTGTGTGTGTTATATAAATGTGCTACACTAAACAAGATAGTATAGCCTGGACATATAAAGATATAAACAGTATTTAGGTGATTATAATATGCTAGATTCTGTGTAAAATACCAGTTGTTCCCGTGAAAGAAAGTTGGGATAGTGCGCGAAAGGAAGACATATACAACATAAAAGGAAAGGCAGACACTTCATGAAAGGAAAGGCAGATACTATCAGGAAGACAGATATTGCGTGAAAGAAAAGATAGACACTATTTGAAAGGTAGAAAGATATTGCATGAAAGGAAATGCGGATACTATCTGAAAGGAAGACACATATTGCGCTAAAGAAACGCAGATACGGGGTTAACGAAAGTCAGATACTGTGTGGAAATAAGTCAGGCATTATGCGAAATAAAGCCGGGTACAGTGTGAAGTAGCCAATACTTTTGGTTTAATCTCCCGACATATCCTAGGTCTAGGCGACTACTACCATGTCCCCGTGTATTGCGGATCCAAGCATGCAGTCCGGAGCTTCACATCTTCGCTAGCGGTGAGTTCACTGGTCATATCCTCATTTCACACTTTATTCACATGTGTACATTTTCTTCAGTCACTGTTTCATCACTGTAAGGTCTTAGTCAGATGTAAATGAGTTAGCGTATGGCAGTAGACGGTACTACTCACTTTCTGTTAGCACCGAATGTTGGGCGGCTCTCATCAAACCCGACACCCCACATTGGGCCAACGTCTTCGGGCGGAGGAGCACAATTGGGAGCGTATAAGCCTTAACTTGGTGCGAGGAAATGCAACCTAAATTTTAAATGCCATGGCAGGGCAGACCTGGCTCTGAGTCTTGGTCGGCAACAGATCTAGGATGGAAGCTTCGACAGACGGCAGTTAGAGTATTGCTTTGCTGATCTGGCAGCTTCTGCAGCTTGTCTTGTTCTATATGTATTTGTGTAACCTTTCCTCTTGAATAAATAGGGCAGGCCGAGAGAGGGACCATGCTGCGTGAGCAACACTTGATCTTTATTATTCAGCAGAGACTTTGTGTTATGGAGAAGTTATGCCTTTTTTTTTTAAAGCACAATGTAACAAACTATTGTCTGTGAATACAAGGTGCCAGTAACAGTAGTGTTTGATTAAAGTTACTGTGATCAAGTGCTTGTATCGTGTCAGAATCCATACAGATAAATATTAATCATCCTAATCATCTTCAACCTTGATAACTGATTCGGTATCATATAAATAGAGTCTTCGTGGCGATGTGGTCAAGCCGTTTGACTCTAAACTTACCTGTAGTTCTCTTTCTTCTTTCTCACGAGCAGCCTGTAGTTGTCTTTCTTCCTTTTCAGCTGCTTTGGCTGCAGCCCTCTCCTCTCGCTGTAGAGTTTGAAACCTCTTAAACTCTTGCTTTGCCAAAGTCCTGAGCTCCTGGCCGATAAATAATTGTAGAAAATAGTATCAGGCCACAACACAAAAACTGTTATGGGAGAAGTATACAACATGTGACGCAGACAAACATATCTATTTATTTGAAAGAAACATAGATAACTGATAGGAACAAACGAATAAAACTATAACCAAACGACACGTGTACTAACAAATCGCGAGATCGCTACAAAAGCAACTTTGCTCGGAACTGACTACTGTTAGCACAGAACGTAACTTTGCACCATATATCCAAAGTTATTTGACGCGAGGTTAGCCCGACCAACCGCCCACGAATTACGACAAAAGTACCTCGGCCATAGCAACAATAAATATCAATTTTAACTTTGAAAACCCAATAGAATATTAATTCAACACAAACAATCTATACTGGCCTGATTTTGGGTGTGAATAAATAATGTTGCTCTCCCGGCGTTGGTGACGATGTAGGTTGATAAATATACTAGCGCTGTTGTGAAGATATATCCGTCCGGTGTAGACAATCGGTGATATCTGACAAAACTCCTGTGTGTTCACGACTAAAATTCCTGACTGTTGCTATTCCTTCGATGACAAGCTCCTCGAGTATGGCGCTCCGATTTAATTGAAGTGGTGAAGTGACCAGTTGTCGTATAATCACTTGGAACTAGAACATGACGACAGCTTGTTGTCCTGTGGCTGGTAATAGGTCTTAAACAAAATTCTTCGAACTGACTGGTTTCGTGTACAGCTGAAGCAGTAACGTGTCAACGAAATGGTGCTGGCAACATTCAATTTCCTGTACTTCTGTACGATGAGACCCCATCTTGCTGAAAGGTGTCTCAACAGAATTCAATACAAATCATCAACAGGCAAGGTGTCCAGGGTGTGACACAATTCTAACAAATCCAGAGGCAGGTAAAATCAATGGCAATGAAAAGGTCTGAAGGCCGGCAAATCATCTAGCCCAGTGTATTTTCAAGACAATCCATGAAAATCAATAATCTATATATACCGTGTCTGTTGTGGCCAGACGGGCCGGTAATTACAATATGAGAAATGAATAATAGATCGTTTAAACCACTAGATCTTAATGATTCTCAAATCCATGCCGCTATCCTTCTGTCATTCCTAATCTGGATAGGTTTGACCTTGCGGTGACGTACCAAGTCCCGTTTGGATATGTTGCCTTCTGTCCATTATTTCGGGCTTATATATACCGTTCCAACTCTTCTCGTTGTTCTCTGTAATCTGTATTGGCCATGATAACGTTGTCCTACCAGTCGATATCTTTCCAAGTTCCAGACAACTTTATCGTGCTGCTTCTCTGGTCAGGCTCTGTGATCTGAATGTCCGCAGCTATTGACAAACAAATCTGACGTGATCTACGTTCTACGTCAGGTTCCTAGTTTTGTATACATTTTGGTTCGGGAGTTTTACTCCCTCTTACTTTTGCGTCATGGGCTCCGCTACGACTTGGCATACGGGTATATCAATCCTTTAGAAGAGTATAGACTAGACCAAGTCACCAGACTGCTGAACACAATATATGTTACAGGAGATATACCTCCAGAATTATGTAATTCTATATTTATTGCAATCCCGAATAAATCAGGAGCCCTGGAATGTGATCAACATAGAATAATTAGTGTAATGAGCCCACATCACGAAGATTTTGCTAAGAATCATCATTCAAAGAGTTATGAAGAAAATACAACCCGCAATATGAGAAGAACAATGTGGGTTTTTAGAAGGGTACAATAAACGCTCTATATATGCTGAGAACATTAATTGAACATTCTATAGAAGTAAACACAGGCCTACATCTTTGCTTTATTGACTACACAAAGGCTTTCGATAAAGTAAGACATTTCAACATGATAAAGATGCTCGTAGATATACAAATTGATGGGACAGAACTTAGACTTGTAAAAAAACATATACTGGAAATAACAAGCTGCCATAAGGATTGATAATGAAGTAGGTGAATATCAGCCTATTAAGAAGGATGTGAGACAGAAATGTGTAATGTCTCCGATCTTTTTTTTTCCGTGTACAGTGAAAATATTTTCAGAAATATAGAAGATATGGAAGGAATAATCATTGGAGGATGAAACACCAATGCCATTAGATACAGTATTGATTGCAGACAATGAGCAGGATCTGCAACATTTAGTAGACGCGGTAATTGCACACAGTGAACAACTAGGGTTAGAGTTAAGTTGTAAAAAGACACACATTATGGTCGTAATTAGGAAGAAGGATATACCACAATGTAATATACAATTAAATGGTAATATTCCTAAACAAGTGAATCGGTACAATTATCTCGGAACAGTCATAGCATCTGATGGGAGTTGCCTTGAAGAGATTAGAACAAGAATCAATGGCGAATGTAGTCTTTTGCAAGATGGAAAACAAAATGACCAATTAAAAGATGGCATTTGCAACGACAAAAAGTGTTGAGGTGCTACATAGAACCTGTGCTTTTTTATGGATGTGAAGCGAGAACAATGAGCAAACAGGATTAAAAAACATCTGATGGCTGTGAAAATGTGGTTTCTGAGGAAAATGCAAAGAATACCATGGACAGACAGAAAAACCACTGATCAAGTCCTATATATATATATATATATATATATATATATATATATATATATATATATATATATATATATATATATATATATAGAGAGAGAGAGAGAGAGAGAGAGAGAGAGAGAGAGAGAGAGAGAGAGAGAGTCACAATTTTTGGTTACGTTATGAGAATAAATGAATTGGAGAACTTGGTGACAACTGGCAAGATCGAAGGGTAGAGAACAAGGGGAAGGCAGAGAAGTAAATTCCTGAATGGCTTAGTCATGTGGCATGGTCGAGACAAGAAAGCTGATCTGATCCACGACTCTGGTGAACAAGTGATATGGCGAAATGTGACCGCCCATGCTTATCGGCATGGCACATGATGATGATGATTCACCTATGTCTTTCATATTAACGCAACTCTATTCACATATTAAAGCAACTCAGTTTAGTTTAGTCTAGTTTAGTTTAGTCGTTGGATCAGCATCACGGCACACGGTTTAACCCATAAGTGCTCCGTTTTCCTCCTAACTCAAACCTGAGTCTGGAGAAACTCAGCTCAATGCACGAACTCCGTTGCATCGTCGAGGATCCTGAAACACTTTGGGTAGATTTTTAACTCGAAATTTTGCCCGGGCAGCGCCGTTAGGCTACTCTTATTCGATTTCCAACTGCCAAGGGATTTTTTACGTGCGCAACAATACACACGGGCGTCCGATCTCACTACCCAGAGACCAAGGGAAATTTTATTACTGGAAGTCCAGGTGGATTTTTTAAATAAATCCCGGTCCTCACCGGGGCCTGAACCCAAGACCTCCAGCACTCGAGGCGGACACCATACCTCGAGACCACTCATCCCCCAAGCAACTCAATTGACATATTAAGGCAAATCTATTCACATAGTAAGGCACCTCACTTAACATAATAAGGCACCTTTTTCACATATTAAGGTAACCCTATTCAAATATTAAGGCAACTCTGTTCACATATTAAGGCAACTCTATTCACACAAGGAGGAGTGGCTGGTCGAGTGGCTAGGACATCCGGCTCCCATTAGGTAGACTCGGATTCAAACCCCCCGTTAAGGTGGTGGGGAAAGAAAAAAAACCTTAACCTGCACAGTTCGCGGTGACTGCATTAGCCAGGCTGCCTTGGTTCCTCAGGCTCTAAACACTTCCCCCACCCCCGCCACCACCTGTCCTATACTGAAAGGTAGTTCTCTTATTCTGCGTTCATCTGGAGACTTATTTCGGGCGTGATTGCATTGTGCCTGTTTACAGCAGAGCTGCGTTCTTGCGCCGTTAGGCCGACACATCCGACTTCTGCGGGCATTTGTTGACCGGGCTAACCTTCCCAGGGGTTTCTTAGGACGTTTGACTCTCACTGTTATGGTGTCATTCTCTATCCCAGCTGACCTATTAAGAACAGCCGAAGACATCATGGTCAGACCTTAAGGGAAGGCAGGGGCAGACCATGGGCATTCCCAGCCATCCAAAGAGGCTTCCATAATTGCAAAGCCGACACATAGCGCTCTGGTACTGGGCTCACCCAAGGAATCGTCACGTCCTGCACATGGCTGCTTAACCTGACTTCCGTAGATTGAGCCTTCCAGTCACCACAGGCTGTTCCTCCGGAAACCAGAAGAATGCAGTCTGCATATGACATCCACACAGTGAGCTTTTGATTCGGATTTTCCACTTAATGGATGTGCTATCCAAGCAATATTCCAGTTCGTACCACTGGGACGCTTTTTCCACCTTTGATGACGCCCACACAATGAGCTTTTGATTCGGACTTTCCACGTAATGGATTTGCTAGCCAAGCAATATGCAATTTCATGCCTCTGGGATGCTTTTACTACCAACATACCTGTGGTATGAAGAGTGGCAGTCTAAGTACTTCTTCATGCACTGTTAGATGTCAACCTGAATGTAGTTAAAGTAAGCTGCGGTCAACTTGAGTTTGTTGATATCTCTATAGAGCTTGTCCTCAAATGAAGCAGGTGTGGGCCAAAATATCTTTCTCTGCTCTGCATATATTGGGCACTCTTGCAGCAAATGTTTAGCTGTCATTTTAAATTTTACCAGTTCCACAATTACTTGTGCATTGTTCGGTATCTCCTATCTTCAGTTTATTGAACAAGTGGTATTTCAGCCTGTTATGTCCTGTGCGGAGTCTGAAGGTTGCCACTTGTTCACTTCGGTCGAGTTTGTAATATATTTGGTTATATAAGTGCTTTTATAAACCTTTTTGCCTCATTATAGGTGATGTCTATGTCAGGCTGTGGTAGTCGTCTGTCGGATATGGGTTTGATTGATGGCTCAACCCCACAGAGATAAATGATGAAAAATCATTTTTCCCCATGTGATCCTGCCCGTTTAATTAATTTTGTTGTCCTGACTCAATTGTTGAGACCAGAAATAGAGTTTTAGAGAACCAAGGAATACCTTTAGGAAATACTGAAAAAGTTGTACTCCCTTTTATACCCAATTTATTCCCTATGTGGTTCCTTGCCTCTCCTCTACCAACTAATTAATTCTATCTAGGGTAATTTAAAACAATTTGATTATGACAAGTAAAATACAATCAATACATGACATGACCTTATTTTTCTTTGTTGATTTAATACACATAAATATGGATTTTGTAAAGTGCATTCAAAATTACAATTTCCTGTCATAGAAATAAGGACATATACATATACATTAAATATTACAGACTTGATGTGCCCATGATCAGGTAGATAATTAACCGTTTAGATTTTTCGCAGTGGCCTGTAAAGCTAATCTTTTACTGGTCTGGATGATCTGAAAAAAAGAACTGTCTCCAATCAGGATTCTCCACTTCCAGCTTTGGGAATCACTCTGGCTATCATCAATTGTAGTATTATTTATTGTTCCTGGGTGTAGTAGAACATAAGTTGGCTCTTGTTTTCCTTTGTCTTGGCAGGTACTTATTTTAAATAAAGATTACCTCTCCTATGAGACAAATGGAATGGTTGCAGGTAGATAAGGTTCGACGCTACTCTGTCAAGGGCATCACTCAACCATGTGCTCACTCAACAGGTGCTGCCTTCAAACTTCACCAAGTCAGGTCTGGATTGACATGAATAAGACCACTACCTTATTTACCAGAATAACCTCAACATGTCGACACGTTTCATGATCTGAATGAGATGCAATTTCTCACAGCGATTTCGTAGGCTGAGGATGTTCTTTTCTAATGAATTTTGAAACTCTCTCACTCCTTCCGCTGCTTCAGTTCTTATGTCTCATGCTGGCTGATGTACAAACAGGCCATGTCGCTCTGCGCGCTGCTATTTATACGGTCCTTTCCGAGTTAATGTTTTTCAATCCCAACGGGTATATTAAATCTTGGATCGTACCATTATGGAACAAATAAATCCGTTGCGGTGAACGCCGATTTTTGTCGTCCTGGAAATATTTAATCGTGATGTTACGTTTGTGAAAATCTAATATATCACATGGCTCCCCTCTCAGACTGTTGTTCGCCTGAAGAACAGTAGCTTTGAGAAAGCGTAACAAGCTTATATTTCCTCTAATCCTTTCTTGTCCTTTGATTCTTGTACAGAATCTTCAATAGGATGTCTGCTGAGAAAGTCTGCTCCTACATTCATCTTTCCTGGAACATATTCAACTTGGAATGAATACGGTTGCAGAAGTAACGACCATCTCATTAGTCGAGCGTTTAAGTTTCTGGATGCTGCCAGGAACGTGAGAGGTTGATGATCGCACTGTATTGTGAAGTGTTTCCCATACAGGTACGCCTGAAACTTCTCTACTGCCCAGACTAAAGCTAAACATTCCTTTTCAATGGTAGAATAATTGCGTTCGGCTGAATTCAATTTTCTACTGGCATAGGCAACTGGAAAGAGCATTGATTTATCCTCATCCATTCCTTGTAATAAGGTGGCACCAATTCCTATGTTGCTTGCATCCGTCCTAAGTATCCATGGACGTGTTAGATCTGGTAGATGAAGAACTGGTTTTGCTGTTAAAGCTTTCTTTAACTCCGCGTACGCTTTCTCGCAGTCAGCAGACCAAACAACCTTTTCTGGTTCCCCTTTCCGAGTGAGATTTGTCAACGGAGATGCGAGGGAATTGAAGTTTGGGATGTATCTTTGGTAAAATCCACAGAGAGATACAAAAGATCGAACATCCTTTTTGGTTCTGGGTCGCGGTGCATTTCTTAGTTTCTCCACATTACCATCATGAGGTTGCATTTTTCCTTGAGATATTGTGTGTCCCAAAAAGTCTAATTGCCTGAACCCAATCTGGCACTTCTTTGGTCTTGCAGTCAACCCCACTTCTTTCAGGCGGTTGAACAGTATCTTCAATGTCTCAAGATGTTCCTCGAATGTTTCTGTAGCAATCAGGATGTCATCCATGAAGTTGCTAAGACGTGGATTTTCCAATGGTCCTAAAAGTTTCCTCATCATGCGAGTGAAGACACTAGGTGCATTGCTTAATCCGAAAGGAAGAACGTTAAATTCATAATGTCCATCAGGAGTGCTGAAGGCTAACCACGGTCTAACTTCCTTTTTCACTGGGATTTGATAATATCCTTTGCTGAGATCTATCTTTGTGAAGTATTTTGCTCTGTTGAGGCTGGTGAAAAGTTGATTCTGATCTGGCAGTGGTTCCGGTTGGAACTCTGTCACCGCATTCAGCTGCCGATAATCAATGCATAATCTATGTTCACCATTGGGTTTCCTCAATAAAACTACACTTGCATTGTAAGGTGATTCAGAAGGTGATATTATCCCAGCTGAAAGCAATTGTTGAATTTCATCTTTGAGAGATTTGGCTTTGGCGTATGGAACAGGGTAGGTTTTGACTCGCGCAGGTGTTGTATCCTTCAACTTCATGTCGAATTCTTCAAGATTTGTTAATCCTGGCTTGTCTGTTAGTATCTCTGCATAATTCTCTAAGCACTCTCGAATCTGCTGCTGCTGATCCGTCGTTAATGTTGAACTAATGTCCACATCTCGATAAGTCTCGTTGAATTGCAGTGGATACTCCACTCCCATTGAGTTTCCATGCTCAACTTCTGTTGCTACGGCCATTGCTATCAAATGTGCTGTCTCGGTGGGGGGTCTCTCGTTGTACTTCCGTAACAGGTTGAGATGAAAGATTTTCTCTTTCCCCTTTATAGCGATCTTGTAGTTTGTTCTGGAAATTTTCTCCTTTACTACATAAGGTCCTTTCCAACCGATTTGCAACTTGTTTTGACTTGTGGGAAGAAGTAATAGTACTTTTTCTCCCACCAGTAACTCTCTATCTTTCGCTTTCTGGTTGAAATTTAGGGCCATTCTACGTCGTGCTTGTCGTAGGTTGCTTGCGGCTAATTTCCAGCCAAGTTGAAGTCGTTGTTTTAACTCTTCCACATATGCGGATGCAGTCACAACAGTTTCATCAACTGAATCATCAGTCCAGGTACGAAGTAAAGCTTCTAATGGTCCCTTAATTGGACGACCAAACAACAGTGTTGCTGGTGCAATTCCCGTAGATTTGTGTGGTACCTCGCGGTACGCAAAAAGTGCTGCCGGAATGTATGTATCCCACGCCTCTGGTTTTTCTTGAGCTAGTTTCTTCAAGATGGTTATTAGTGTCCCATTAAATCTTTCCACAGCTCCGTTTGAAGCAGGGTGGTATGGAGAAGTACATATCTGCCTAGATTGGAACATTCTAAACACTTCCTCCATCAACTTTCCTTTGAACTGAGATCCGTTGTCAGTCAGGATCCGGATTGGAAATCCTAATCTTGTAAATATTCCAAGTAGAGCTTCTGCTACATGCTTGGAATCACTCGAAGGCATCGGCACAGCTTCCGCCCACATCGAGCATGTGTCTACTAGTGTTAGTATGAATCGATTCCTCTTCTTTGTCAGGGTGAGAGGTCCGACTATGTCCACAGCCACTTTCTCGAATGGTGTGCCAGTGATGGGCATTTCCCCTAATGTCGCTGGTGGTGTCCAGTGCTTTGGGGCTACTCTCTGACATTCTGGGCATGATTTGACATATCGTTGAATGTCCGCGTTTATTCCAGGCCAGTAGTAGTGAGTTGAGATTCGTTGCATGGTTGCGTTGATTCCCATATGTCCGCTAAACGGCATACTATGTCCCATCTCCAGTATTTGTGTTCTGTAAGTAGTTGGAACAACCAGTTGAGAATACTCTTGTCCTAACTTTCCTGCCTTTCTGTGAAGAATTCCATTCTTCATGTAGAGATCACCCTTCCCAGGAGGTGTATGTGATTTAGGCAACTTACGGAAGCACGTCCCAAGTGAACTATCTGTTGCTTGGGCTTGTTTTAAATCTTCGGGCTGAAGATTTGCTGGTGTCGTAGTCGTTGGAGTTTCCTTGGCCTGTTGGCGCGTAGTCACCGCTGATGCTATCATTGGCTGTACTGGTTCTCCTAAAAAGACGTATCGACATCCAAGCATGACAGGGTAGATTGGATCTTCCATGACCGCTGCTCTGATTTCTCCCGTAACATAGCGTGAAGTTATGCTGACCTTGGCAACAGGAAGTGTCATAGGTACGGAACTTTTCAGAAATCCCTGTATTTCGACGGTTTCATCTGTAACTTGCTCTGGGTTTACCAATGAGGCTTGTACAATTGCGTCGAAAAATAAACCTGTATCATAGAGACATTCCACTGTCCATCCATTCAGGTTGACAGATTCTATGACTGGCAGTTTGAAGTTGGTGTTCCGTTGCGTGTCCATATTGGAATAAGCATTCTGGTTCCTTCTCGCTGCTTTAGGTTTTACTGCACAGGCTGTGGTATGAGGTTGAGGCTTCTTTTTGCAATCCCTTGTGTTATGAGCATGATTTTTACAATGGCTGCAGTAGAGCTTCTTCTCCCACATGAACTGCTGGTTCTGATTTGTAGTGGTCTTATTTGATCCATTCGATCCATTTGGTTTGCTGGATTTCGGTTCTCCTTTAACTTTGGTCTTCTGAGGGAATTCGCGAGGAAGATTATTGGTATTTCGTTGATTACCTCCCGCCTCTTTCTGCGACTTTTCATATCTCTCTGCCAAAGTAATGATAGACTTCAATCTCTCAGCTCCATTCTGTGTTAAAAATGCTCTCATGTCCTGAGACATTTTCTGTTTGAGTTGATCTATCAGAATCATTTCTTCTAGATCTTGGTAGGTTTCCTCAAATCTAGACATGGTACGCCATTTGTTTAGGTAGGATCTTAGTCTTTCTACGTATTGAGAGAAGTTCTCTCCAGCTTCCTTCCGAGCAGTCCTGAACTGTTTCTTGTAGTTCTCTCCGTCTATCTCGAATCTGGCTAATAAGGCTTGTTTTAGGATGTTATAATTGCCCAACTCCTCCGGTCGTATCCTAGAAAATACTTCGTAAGAAATTCCGCGAAGTCCTTGTGACAATTTAACTGCCCATTTGGTCTCCTCCAGTCCGCACATCACACACATCCTCTCGAATCTTGATAAATAATTTTCGATGATGTCTGTTTGTTCATTGAAAGGTTCCAATGGAAAAGACATGGCGTTCACTTGAACTGAAGCTGCTTCCCCTGGTGGTTCAGCTGAAGATCTACTTTGATCTGTTGAGGGATTCTGTTGGTTCATGATTTCCAGTCGTCGTAACTCGGTTTCATTGTCCAACTTCCTCATTTCCAGTTCATGTTTTTGTCTTCTTTCTTCTTGTTCTCTGTTTGCCTGTCTATCCTTCTCCTTATTTTCATTCTCCGCTTGTAGACGTCTTTCCTCCTTTTCCTTCTCAGCTTGTAGACGTTCATGTTTCTCGAATTCCTCGCTAACATACTGAGCTAACTCCTTACCTGTTAGGTCGCACTGCTTACCAGTCTCCATGAAAAGATTTCTCAGTCTGGCGGTGTCTGCCATTCTTACCTTTTTCTTGTCTTCTCTGAAGGTGAATACGCCTGTATACCTGGAGAATAGACTTTAAGCAAAGCACGTATGTCTGATTAGAGTTATCTACCTACTTTATCAATATCTAATGATATGATAACTATGACTAGGTGAATGTTACTATCCTAACCTGCTATATTCTACTTTCTAATTAAAGAAACTCCCGGACGAGCCCCCAACTTGTCGGATATGGGTTTGATTGATGGCTCAACCCCACAGAGATAAATGATGAAAAATCATTTTTCCCCATGTGATCCTGCCCGTTTAATTAATTTTGTTGTCCTGACTCAATTGTTGAGACCAGAAATAGAGTTTTAGAGAACCAAGGAATACCTTTAGGAAATACTGAAAAAGTTGTACTCCCTTTTATACCCAATTTATTCCCTATGTGGTTCCTTGCCTCTCCTCTACCAACTAATTAATTCTATCTAGGGTAATTTAAAACAATTTGATTATGACAAGTAAAATACAATCAATACATGACATGACCTTATTTTTCTTTGTTGATTTAATACACATAAATATGGATTTTGTAAAGTGCATTCAAAATTACAATTTCCTGTCATAGAAATAAGGACATATACATATACATTAAATATTACAGACTTGATGTGCCCATGATCAGGTAGATAATTAACCGTTTAGATTTTTCGCAGTGGCCTGTAAAGCTAATCTTTTACTGGTCTGGATGATCTGAAAAAAAGAACTGTCTCCAATCAGGATTCTCCACTTCCAGCTTTGGGAATCACTCTGGCTATCATCAATTATAGTATTATTTATTGTTCCTGGGTGTAGTAGAACATAAGTTGGCTCTTGTTTTCCTTTGTCTTGGCAGGTACTTATTTTAAATAAAGATTACCTCTCCTATGAGACAAATGGAATGGTTGCAGGTAGATAAGGTTCGACGCTACTCTGTCAAGGGCATCACTCAACCATGTGCTCACTCAACAGGTGCTGCCTTCAAACTTCACCAAGTCAGGTCTGGATTGACATGAATAAGACCACTACCTTATTTATCAGAATGACCTCAACATGTCGACACGTTTCATGATCTGAATGAGATGCAATTTCTCACAGCGATTTCGTAGGCTGAGGATGTTCTTTTCTAATGAATTTTGAAACTCTCTCACTCCTTCCGCTGCTTCAGTTCTTATGTCTCATGCTGGCTGATGTACAAACAGGCCATGTCGCTCTGCGCGCTGCTATTTATACGGTCCTTTCCGAGTTAATGTTTTTCAATCCCAACGGGTATATTAAATCTTGGATCGTACCATTATGGAACAAATAAATCCGTTGCGGTGAACGCCGATTTTTGTCGTCCTGGAAATATTTAATCGTGATGTTACGTTTGTGAAAATCTAATATATCACATCGTCCGCCCTCTTTTGCTAGTCTGTCGGTCTCTTCATTTCCAGGTAGACTGCAATGTGATGGGATCCACTGTATTACAACTTTTTTGGATTTCTGACATAGTCCATGGAATGCTGCTCTTAGGTCAGCTAGTTCTGTGCAGTTTTTGCTCGTCAGTATTTGGACAGTTGACTTTGCATTTGCTTCTCTTTATTTTCCTCCATCAAGAGCATTTATGCTGCAGTTTTCAAAGCCTCTACCTCTGCTTTCAAGTTACTTGAAAATTTTCGTTGCCACTGACTGTGGGTTTTTTTTTCCACTCCATTTTTTAAATTTAGGAGAATTCCTCCTCCTCCATTTTCTATTGAATTTTTGGCTGATCCATCTGTATATGCATTGGTCCAATATGCTTGTGTAATGTTCTTTTATGTAGTTTAGGGTTGTTTTTCTTCTTTCTGTTTCATTCTGATTTTTCTTTTTCTCAATACCAAGAATGTTTTCTATCATCTCAGGCAGTTGCTGCTGTCTTCTTCTTCTACTTCTTCTTCTTCTTCTTCTTCTTCTTCTTCTTCTTCTTCTTCTTCTTCTTCTTCTTCTTCTTCTTCTTCTTCTTCTTCTGAGTTCATCCGGATTTTTTTTCCGGACGTGACTGCTTTGTGCCTTTTTACAGCAGAGCTGAGTTCTTGCGCCGTTAGGCCGACACATCCGACTTCTGCGGGCATTTGTTTACCGGGTTAACCTTCCCGGGCTGCTGTCTATAAGCTGGGAACTTGTGTGCATTGTAAATGAGTTTGAGTGTTGATATGTTCAGTATAGGATCTGCCTTAATCTTTCGTTTTGCGGTTTCTACAAAGTTGCTACGCTTCAGCCCTCCCTTTCCAAAACCATTAAACCGTGTATACATGGGGTGGTCAGTTAATTTTCTAAATTGTTATGCTTGCTGTTTGGCTCTACTATCTCTTCGATCCTGCATTGGTTGTAAGCAAGTGATTTTTTTTTTTCTAGTTCGTTAATATGCGTTGTCTTCAGGCTTCCAGTTATGATCCGCATTCCTTGATTTTGGACTCTAATTGTTAAAGTTTGACTTAGCTGCTGTTGCCCAAAGCTGCGGTGCCATATTCCAGTACTGCCTTCACCTGTCCAGTGTATAACTTCTTGAGAACCTTCTCATCTGTCTGGTTGCAATGATAATGTAGGAACTTGAGTAAAGTTTTTTGTCCTCAACTGTTGTTCCCAAAGACCAAGTTCCATTTGATATATATCACCACCTGTCCTATACCGCAAGGTACTATAGACAGTAATGACAGTAGACAGGAGACAGTATTCACATAAGTGTATCTGTCTCCCTCAGCTACAACCCAACATCGGAGATCTGGGGCTGGAGTTTGCTTCTCTCTGCCCGGCTGGAGCCGCCACCGACCTCATGCTGAAGGTTGACAATGGCAAGGTCGGCTTCCTTGACGACTTCCAGAAGAGATGGGAAAACAACATAATGGAGTACGTAATGTGCGTGTGTGTGTGTGTGTGTGTGTGTGTGTGTGTGTGTCCACAAGACAAAACTAGGTCAAGTCGTTATTTCGGTTCCGCCCGCCGGAATGTGATCTCTAGCAGGGACCGTCATTGGTTACGTTAAACTGGGCAGTCTGCTTGGTCGTGGGGCTTTACGCGCTTGTGTTTGAACTTCCCGTGTGCTGATAGTGGCGTAAGGAGATCGTTTCTACACCGGTCAGTTGAACTTAAAAAGGCTACGAACGCAATTCATACTCCTGCATACGGCGTTCCAAACACAGCTGTAGGCGATTTGGAGCAGACCGCCTTTCGCTGGTTTTCATGAAATGATATGAGTGTCAACCGTTCAGAAGGCAATTTAAAACTACTGAACATAAAATTGCCATGAAATGTTTTAAAAAATGATTGGGTTGACTTCGACGTCGTGTAAAGGATATGCAACTAACTTTATAACAGAAACTATCATGCAAGATCAACCATGCCAGTCGGCAAGGCACCGGAATATATTATATATACATATATATGTGTGTGTGTGTGCGTGTGTGTGTGTGTGTATGTTTGTGTGTGTGTGTGTGTGTGTGTGTGTTTGTGTGTGCTAGTCTTAGTTTCGGCCCTTCCAATCACTCATCTTTCGTTCATCAATTATATATCGTGTATGTTACATTCCCATAATTCACATAGGGAAAAAGCATTGTCACATGAATGCTGTAAACATAAACAATGCATATTACCATGATATGAGACAGGCAAGCAGGCAGACACACGTACACACTCACATGCATAAACACATAATACCTGAATACATACTAAAATCATTTACACAAACTCTCATACTTATGCATCCACTTAATAGCATACACATTCACACTCCCTCTCGTACACATATACTCACAATCATAAACTTACTAACAAAATTTACGTATACATACATGCATACGATCTCTCTCTCTCTCTCTCTCTCTCTCTCTCTCTCTCTCTCTCTCTCTCTCTCTCTCTCTCTCTCTCTCTCTCTCTCTCTCTCTCTCGCCTATATATCCTCATTGAGAGAGAGAACCCATACATGAGGTGAAAGTTCGGTACATGACGTTTCTCGCTAATGTGAAGTTTATTCTGAAAGATGAATGGATCATGATATCCATACTTCCCAAAACTATACTGATGGTATAGAGAAACAACTGAAGTCAATGACTTCTTTCCGCACCTTGAGGTATAGTGGATACATGGTGCTAGTTTCATAGTTTTAGATCAATCGGAACTGGATGATTAATGTGGTCTAAATTGCGCACATATTGACATTATAAGTGGTAATAAATGGAATATTTAAAACGTATAACCAGGACACAACGAAACAAATAAAAATGCAGTAGAAATTGTGAATATTGTGTTAGCTCCATATTTTTATATAAACTCGGCACTCTATATGTAATGAGGTTAGTATTACATTGACCGCGAGTACTTCCCACGAACACGGACATATCAGCCTCGAAGACTCGCTTGACGTCGTGTGAGGAGGATTAGTGACGAGTAAAAGTAACCGCGGGGACACTGTTGCTTGACGGCGTGTGAGGAGGATTAGTGACGAGTAAAAGTAACAGCGGGGACACTGTTGCTTGACGTCGTGTGAGGAGGATTAGTGACGAGTATAAATAACCGCGGGGACACTGTTGCTTGACGGCGTGTGAGGAGGATTAGTGACAAGTAAAAGTAACCGCGGGGACACTGTTGCTTGACGTCGTGTGAGGAGGATTAGTGACGAGTAAAAGTAACCGCGGGGACACTGTTGCTTGACGGCGTGTGAGGTTTAGTGACGAGTAAAAGTAACCGCGGGGACATTGTTGCTTGACGGCGAGTGAGGATTAGTGACGAGTAAAAGTAACCGCGGGGACACTGTTGTTTGACGGGGTGTGAGGATTAGTGACGAGTAAAAGTAACCGCGGGGACACTGTTACTTGACGTCGTGTGAGGAGGATTAGTGACGAGTAAAAGTAACCGCGGGGACACTGTTGCTTGACGTCGTGTGAGGAGGATTAGTGACGAGTAAAAGTAACCGCGGGACACTGTCGCTTGACGGCGTGTGAGGAGGATTAGTGACGAGTAAATGTAACCGCGTGGACACTGTTGCTTGACGGCGAGTGAGGATTAGTGACGAGTAAAAGTAACCGCGGTGACACTGTTGCTTGACGTCGTGTGAGGAGGATTAGTGACGAGTAAAAGTAACCGCGGGGACACTGTTGCTTGACGTCGTGTGGGGAGGATTAGTGACGAGTAAAAGTAACCGCGGGGACACTGTCGCTTGACGTCGTGTGAGGAGGATTAGTGACGAGTAAAAGTAACCGTGGGGACACTGTTGCTTGACGTCGTGTGAGGAGGATTAGTGACGAGTAAAAGTAACCGTGGGGACACTGTTGTTTGACGGCGAGTGAGGATTAGTGACGGGTAAAAGTAACCGAGGGGACACTGTTGTTTGCACGTTTGCCTGACCACCCGGTGTTTATGTATCGGAATACTCCTCATTTGTTAAATCGACCTGGATTCACAGGTCCACCCAAACTAAAATGGGAACCAGGAAATGTTCTGGAAAGTAAACGCGATCGGCATGATTCTGACCACATCACAAACGGAGTGCTGAGTTTCTTTTATATATATATATATATATATATATATATATATATATATATATATATATATATATATATATATATATATATATATATAATGCGCTAGCACAATATACCCAATAGGTCCACATGCGTGGGGAAGGGGCTTGTAGTTAAGCGACATGACCTTGTTAAGCAGATACCTACCGACCTGTAGCTGGCTTCTCTCATGAACTGTTTCAGGGTGTCCTCCGTGGTCAGTGCCTTTCTGGAGTTGCTACAGCTGGAGAAGATGAACGGAGCCATCTTGAAGGTTGTTTTCCAAGAGGGAACATCGTTTGTCAAGATGGAAAGTATGGTCTGTGACTAGGAAATTCGCTGAAAGATCCTCACCGCCGTTTTCCGAAAGGCATGTCCGTCGGGACAATGAGATTCCAACAGACGACACGTTGAATAAGCATAATAAACATGTGTGTATTTGAACATGATGTGTGTATTTGAACATGATATGTGTATTTGAACATGATGTGTGTATTTGATCATGATGTGTGTATTTGAACATAATATGTGTATTTGAACATTATCTGTGTATTGAACATGATGTGTCTATCTGAACATGATGTGTGTATTCGAACATGATGTGTCTATTTGAACATGATGTGTTTATTTGAACATGATGTGTGTATTTGAACATGATGTGTGTGTATCTGAATATGATGTGTGTATCTGAACATGATGTGTGTATCTGAACATGATGTGTGTCTATCTGAACATGATGTGTGTATTTGAACATGATGTGTCTATCTGAACATGTTATGTGGGTATCTGAACATGATGTGTGTATCTGAACATGATGTGTGTATCTGAACATGATGTGTGTATCTGAACATGATGTGTTTATTTGAACATGATGTGTGTATCTGAACATGATGTGTGTATCTGAACATGATGTGTGTATCTGAACATGATGTGTGTCTATCTGAATATGATGTGTGTATTTGAACATGATGTGTGTATATGAACATGTTATGTGGGTATCTGAACATGATGTGTGTATCTGAACATGATGTGTGTATCTGAACATGATGTGTTTATTTGAACATGATGTGTGTATCTGAATATGATGTGTGTATTTGAACATGATGTGTTTATTTGAACATGATGTGTTTATTTGAACATGATGTGTGTATTTGAACATGATGTGTGTATTTGAACATGATGTGTGTATCTGAACATGATATGTGTCTATCTGAACATGATGTGTGTATTTGAACATAATGTGTGTATTTGAACATGATGTGTGTATCTGAACATGATGTGTGTATTTGAACATGATGTGTGTATTTGAACATGATGTGTGTATTTTAACATGATGCGTGTATCTTTTACAATGCTTGATTCTGTGTAGAATATTGAGTAAAATAACTTGATGATCCGGACTTCGCTGACCACATTGTCATTCTGTCCCTCACATAAAACCTGATGCAGGATAGACTCAACACCCTTGATGAGAGGCCAAATCAAATCAAATCAATTCAACTTTATTTTAAAAGGGTCACAAATTTATCACTCAGGCCCGCCTTACATTCGACACTTCCAATCACTCATCTTTCGTTTATCAATGGTGCATTATACATTTACATAGGAAGGAAACAAACATTGTCAAATAAATGTTGTAAACATAAACAATGCAAATTACCATGTTATGAGGTACATCACCCACCCACCCACACATCACCCCACACACACACCCACCCACACACACACCCAGGGACACATAATACCCCACCCACACATACTGCCCTCACCCGTTGCCCCAACCCACACACACTCACCACCCACACAAACATCCCCCACCAACCCACACATCCCGCACCCACCCACATTCACATCCTAACCCACACACCCATCCCCCACACACCCATCCCCCACTCACACATCCTCTACCCACCCACACACACCCCCAACCACCCATACCCCAACCACACCTCCATCGATCAAACATCTCCCGCCCACACACACATCCCCCGCAAACCAACACATCACGCATCCACTCACATATCCCCAACCCATACACACACATCCCCACCAACAGACATCTCCCTACCCACAAACACACATCTCCCTACCCACCTATATATCCCCAATCCACTCGCACACACACACACCCCGCACCACCCACACTTACATCCACACCCACCCACACATGCACTAACTCACATCCCCCACCACACACATATCCCCCACCCGTACCACACACATCCCCCACCCATGCAATATTCCCACCCACACACCACACACAGGTATCCCCCACCCACACATCCCACACCCACACACCAAAACATCCCCTGCCTCACACCACACACATATCCGTCACCCACATACCAGCAATTAGGTCGCAGCAATTAGGTCTTAAAATTCTTAAAGGAAAGACAAAGATAGTGAAAATACATCAATAACATGATAACCGGATGTACCTTGGTGAAACTTTAAATCGGCAGGTGAAATCATCCATGTATTTATGTATAAATGTGAACAAATAAGGAAGAATACGAAAGGCAAGACGCGCATTCATAGAACTAGGAAACGCGAGGAAGTCAATACCAATTAAAAGAAGTACCAAACTTAGAATTAGTTAACACTGACGTTGTACACGATAGATTTAAAAGAGCAGTAAGCCAAACATTCCTGGCTTCTGAAGCAATTGAGGTGAGCTGAGCTAAGAACTGACATCACTGCACTCAGGACATTCCCATTCACGCTCCGTCCCCTCGTTCAACAGCCAGCACAGAGTCACACTACTAATCGTTCCAACCGCTATCTTATTGAAAGGTCTTCTGGTCTTCCCTCTCAGGTTTAAGATTCTACCAGAACCCCTACCAATCCACCGCAATCTCATCCTTTCCACATATGGGTTCTCAGTCTGTTCCCCCACCTTCTCCACCTGGTCCCACAGGCGCACGACCACCTCTCCCTTGTCCATAGGCAATCTACCACCATGAGGCGCATGAGGAAAAAAATGCTGACTATCTTGGATCATTAATTACCAACAATAGTGACACAATGAAAAGAAATGAAAAGACGAATATCTATTGCTCTTCAGTTTTTGTAGCGGATGTCGAGGTTATTTTTATTATACTTTGCCTAATGCAGTGTTGGTCACATAGACCAACAAACAAACAAACAAAAAATATTTGTTTTAAAGCGCGTGGATCCTCCCTATTACAACCTACGCCTGTGAGATCTAACCACTTGCTAAACAAGCTAACAAGATCTTTGAATATAAATGTTATAGACTTGTTCTAAAGATTATCTATCTTGGATATAGAAAAGAACAAATTCATCCATACGGCAAGAACTGAATATTGAAGATAGCTGGCTACTAAAGACGCTAAAACAAAGAAAATTGATATATTGTGAGAAATGTTGCCGTTTTGAAAGTTTGGAGAAAACAATAATGGAGGAGTGTACGCTCGGGAAGAAAGGAAGAGGAAGCGCAAAGAGAAGATGGGTGGGGAAGTGGCAGATGCTCTCCAGATGGATGTATCGGATGCGAGACGTCTTGCTTATGACTTATGACCGAGAAGTTTTCCGGAAGGTTGTTATGGGAGTGAGCTGCAAAGAACATGATACTGAATGAATGAATGAGAATTTATAGTAATGGAAACGTGGGAGAGTGGTAACTTTTGGATAAAGAGAGAGAAAGAACGACAGAGAGAGAGAGAGAGAGAGAGAGAGATAGAGAGAGAGAGAGAGAGAGAGAGAGAGAGAGAGAGAGAGATGACCCACGCCTCTGATGCTCGTGTGAGGTGGTGAAACATGCTCACCCACTCTTATCGTTATGGTACATAACGAAGTTATTGTAGAGCAGGTATGTGAAACATGAGCAATAAGCAGTTAAGCCGAACAACCTTCAATGGTAATAGAACGGCGGTTTCTGAGAAAGATAACACTATAGCCAGACAGGAAAAAAAAATGAATGCAGCTGTAAATGTTTGCTTAGAGAAATTAAACACAGTCAATTTTATTTTATTTTTAATTGAAAGGGGGAGGTGGGGGGGGGGGGGTAAGTTGTGAGAAGAAATAAACTGGAGAACTCTGTCCCCTCCATAAGAAAGCCCAGATAGTCCAGACAGCGGAACACGTGCTGTCTGGTTGTAAGGTCGGATCGCCCTGACCCAAGGGCGGTTCACTTTGCGAAATAACAAAGTCCTGACCGAGTTGGCCGCCATAGTGGACGCAGCACGAATGAAGGCTAACAAAGAGAGGCACGGACCGAGGCCGATGGAAATTTCCTTCTTCCGAGCAGGGCGCAAAAATAGTAAAGCTGACGACTTGCCGCTTGCTACCGTCTTCGACGGTGCGAGGGACTGGCAACTGACCGTAGACCTAAAGGACCGTGGCGATTACCCTCAGGTAATCCGAAAGTTTGGCTTGCGGCCTGACATTGTGCTTAGCTCCTCGTCAGCCATGCAGCTAACGCTGTTTGAGCTGACTGTCCCGTACTAGTCGAATATTGAGGAGCAACACCTGTACAAGACAGAGAAATACAATGACATAGTCGTGAGTCTCAGGCGGGAGGGTTACACCGTCAGGCTGTTCGCCGTCGAGGTTGGCGCGAGAGGTCTTGTCTCCTACTCCGTGTTCGATATGCTGAAGCGAATGGGCATCACAGGACGTGCAAGGGCCCGGGCCCAAAAGCAACTGTCGGAGGCAGCCGAAAAGGCCTCGTGCTGGCTGTGGTACTGCTGCAACCTAAATTGGAATAAGTCTCGGCACTAGTATGGTTAGAAGCGGTGAATGCAATACCACCAATTTCTCAATCAAAATCACGAACTTTACAGACGTCTCGTGTTAGCTCTCTAGCGCTTCCTTTGAACGTGGTGGCGAGTCCCAGTGCAGTCAATCACGCAAATGTCGGCCTACGTCCAACCTCCACAATATAGCGGTAATTGACCTAGATCGCACCCAGTTCTAACGCATTTAGCATAGCTGCCATAATAACCCCCACCTCACATTGTCACGAGATATGCATACTACGTGGTCCAGTCAGTTGCAGACAGACCAAGAGGTGGGTCCGAGTAGAAAGGAAGAATCCAGCTTCCTAAAAGGGTGTGGTGCCGTGAACGGGGCACGAGGAAGACACACGGCAACGGAGATAAGTGGAGGCGGCAGAGGCCGTGGCGGGGGATGAAGTTAGCATCCCACGACCACACGTGCCAAGGGGCAGGCACAGACGGCACGGGCTCTCCCCACCGAGGAAGGGAGGGCTTGAGAATGGACAAGGTAACAGCAAAGGGACAAGCGTAACATCAGGGATAACTAAATGACCGAAAGAACGTCTCCACGGCAGGGAACAGACGCCCGGAGTCATGACCCGGGCAGGCCCGCCCCAAGAGAGTGTCAAGAGTGTAAAGGGCCGAAACACTCGAAGAAAGGGGTACCTTCCTGAAGATCCTGCCTTGTTTGCTCCGCGTCGGAGTTCCTACGACTGTTAAGATTTTTTTTTTATTTTAATTTTTTTTTTTTTTTTTTGGGGGGGGGGGGGGGGGGTGGAGAAAAGTAGATACCTGATTGGGTTGGTCACATGGTGTGGTCGAGACAAGCACACTGTGCTGATCCACGACTCTGGTGATCGCTAGATCTGGTCAAACATGATCGCATCCGCTTATCGGTACGGCACATAATGAATGAATTAATTCTGACATACATAAAGGACACCCAGAGAAATGTGAGAGTGTATGTGAGTCATTTGGGCTTATTGTTTGATGATGTTGACCTCATATTTTCATAGACCATTCGGCATTCAAAGGGGAGATGTGGTTAATATCGAACGGGTCACCATTGTGAACTATGATGGATGTGATTTTAGGTTACCGTTTCACACACACACACACACACACACACACACACACACCCACACACACACACGCACACAACTGGGGCAGAATAGCTGAACAATATATCACCAATACCGGCTGGCCGTGGTGAAATAATATTTTGTTAAACAGATTGGCAAAGAAAGATGGAAGCTTATCTCAGCACGATATAGACATAATATATGATGAAATCAAAAGACTTATAAGAGCCAATTATAGAACCTAACATAAATCAGAGCATTCGGGCCACCAGAAACATGATGCCAACTCAACGGAAAAGAACAAGTAACAATCCTCAGACGCCGCATACGAAAAACGGCATGAATAATACATGTTTTATTGAACTAAGGATAAGAGATACTGATTAAATTAACTGTATAACTGGTAAAATTACAGATAAATATGGGTTGCATGAGTGTCCAACATAAGCAGTAAGAGAAAACTTTGAGGAGTGATTTAAAAACCAAACCCCCATAACAGTGTGATTGTGTCAGCAAGGTTAACGCTATCAGAATACATGTGTCAACATTCAGATACAACAAACATTTAAAACACCAAATGGCCAATAAGCAACCAAACTTAACAACATTTAATGGTAGTAGAAAGGTGTTTTCTGAGGAAAATGCAAAGACATACAGACAAAATTATCAATGTAAACAATAAAACAAAAGCACAGTAAATGATAACACATAACTTCACTAACGGGGTCAGTTTGTTTAAATTTATTGCTGTGTAAGGGGTATCCTTCTCATTAGACCCCGGCTGAGAGACCCACACACTCACATACAAACGCACGCGCGCGCACACATACACACACACACATACAACACAAACACACGCACTACAGACGACATGACGAACCTAAAGGTTGCTTGGTGCCATCAGCGCTTGTAACTTGATATGTTCACAAACTGTTGTAGCCTGGTTGTCTGAATGATAGCCGAAGGACCTGTTATCTGTACAGATCACATTACCAACCCTGTCTCTCTACGCCATCCACCTAGAGGCAGATACGAAAACAGTTATATGGATTCTCAAAATGTCCTTGTGTAGAATACTGTTATTTAACTTATTAAGACACCGTAGAGGTCAGCTCGGCTGAAAGGTTTGACATGCTTAACTCTCTCTTCTGATGAAGAAAAGAGATCGTTGAAGTGGTACATAGAATTTATACTTTTGGATGTGAAGCGTAGACAATGAGCAGACAAGTTGAAAAGCATCTAATGGCATTGGAAATGGATTTCCGAGGAAAACACGGACTATAAGCAGACAAGCTGACAAATACATAATGGTTGTATAAATTCGGTTTCTGCGGGAAAATGCACAGACTCCTATGAACAGATAGAAAAGAATTAATGAAAGTGTAAATGCCTGAATTGAGACGGTAACTTCTCTGGTCAGGTCAGCGCGTGACATGGTCTCTGTGGTAATTCATTCTGTTACAAACACGGCGCTAAGGTCGCGTTGGTGGGTTGCGTGTTGCGGTCTCGGTTGTAACGTGTGCTGTGGTCTAGGGTAACGAGAGAGAGGTAGTACTTCACCGTGAGAGGCAGCCATTTCCCAAGGAATAGACCAGGATCCTATTTGATTCCCATCTCTTTACCTAGCTCATGTATGGCTCCACGAATACCGCTTGTGTACGGCGGTGGCCACACCACGGGCAACAGTCTTGGCTGATTGGCTAAACTACATGAGTGAAGAAGGGGTAATAGACTACTATGGGAATGTCCATCTCTAGTACACAAAAGACTGGGGGTGATGAACAAGGTGGATGAATCTACATAGATCAACGGCTTCGAAAGCGAAACAGCAGAGTGTGTGGCACACACGAGGCGTGTTCAGGACACATAGTGAACACGGCTGGCCATCGTGGAAGTGATTGGGACCTCACCACGTAATATCCCGAAGACAGCAATGGTAATTCAACAAAATTGAAAACATCCATTTTCATTAATCTACCGAAGAAGCCAATAGCTGTATATTGTGAGGATTGTTGTTGTTCCTTGTCCATCAAGAAGGATGATGATTATTCATTTCATCCAGTGGGGTTGAGAGTATGGAGCCGTGAGTTCTAAGATGGCTGACAAGGCCTATTTTGACTCGAAATGTTCTTTGACAATGTGGACAACGAATGCTTGACGTTCTGGAGGAGGATCTCCTGCAGTGGTTTTTCTGTCCTGCCTTTTCTTCACAGCTCTTGCAATCCTGGTTGCCTCACATGTGACTGCACCCATGGCGTAGTGATGCACGCCACGAATTTCGGTCTCTGGCTGCAGTCTCCCAGGTGTCGTGATGAATTTCAAAGGCATTCAGTGAGATTTTCAGAATGTCTTTAAAGCGTTTCCTCTGGTCGCCTTGGGAGCGTTTACAATAACGCAACTCGCCGTAAAAAATTCGTTCAGGGAGCCTGTGATCTGGCATGCGAGTTAAGTGAATCTGATTCTTCATTAGTAGAGTGTGGATACTGGGCATGGACGCTCTTTCTATGACTTCAGTGTCTGGGATCGTGTCTTGCAATTTAATTTCAGTAGCTTCCTAATTGAAACGATAAAACTATTGTTGAGGGGATACATAGAGCCTGTTATTTTGTATGGATGTGAAAATTGGACAATGAGCAGTCAAGCTGAAAAACACCTGATGGTTGCAGAAATGTGGTTTCTGAGGAAAATGCAAAGAATACCATGCACAGACAGAAAAACCAATGACCAAGTACTACAGGAGACAAATGAAAATCGTAAACTGATTAGATAAATTAGACGTAGACAATGAAAATGATTTTGGACATGTTATGAGAAGAAATGGATTGGAGAACTTAGTGACAACTGGCAAGATCCAAGGTAACAGACCAAAGAGAAGACCGAGAAGTAAATACCCGGATGACATGGTCACATGGCATGGTCGAGACAGGAATACTGAGCTGATCCACGACTCCGGTGGTCGAGTGAATTGGCGAGTCATGACCGTCCACGCTTTCCGGCATGGCACATGATTGATTGATTGATTGAGCTTCCTCAGGCAGACTGGAAGTGGTTTCTTCTTCTTCTTTTCGTTCATCCGGAGTGTTTTTTCAGATGTGATTGCGGTGTGTCTGTTATGCGCCCTTGGGCCGAAACCCGTAGGCCAACACATCGACTTTAGCGTGCTTTTTTGACCAGGTAGCATTCCTGGGAGACTCTCACTTTTGTGGTGCCATCTACAACCATGCTGGCCAAGTTAGAACGGTCGAAGACAACGGTCATCCCTCAAAGGAAGGCAGGGACAGTCCATAGCATTTTCCGCCATCCAAGGTTGCTTCCATAGTTGCAGGGCCGACACATAACGCCCTGGTTCTGGGCTAGCCGAGGGAATCGTCACGTCCTGCTCATGGCTGCTTTAAATCCTCACTTCAATATATTGGTCATTTCGTTTGCCCCGGGCCATTCCCACACAAACCAGACAGGTTTAATTTCCTAGTGTGTCGCTGATAAACAGTCCAGGTTTCACAATCATAAAGCAGTGTCCATAATACAATTGCTTTTTAGACTTTCAGCTTTGTTTGCAGGCTTATTCCATTTCTATCCCATACATTCTTGTACAATCTGCCAAAGGCCGTGCTGGCCTTGGAGATTCTTGCATTCACTTCGTCATCAATTTTGGCAGCTTGTGACACAGTGCTGCCAAGATATGTGAATTTGTCCACTACACTTAGTCTTACCTCGAGATAGATCAGCGACTCAAAAAATAGGCACAATGAATGTCTGTGGTTTCAATAGTAAAGAAGGAGAGCTTATAGAAACAATGGAAGAGAGGAAAATTGGACTGATGGGAATAGCGGACAACAGAACAAAGGGGAAAGGATGCAAGGAGCTCCACCGCAGCTACACGTTTGTTTACTCTGGAGTAGAACAGCAAGAAAGGGCAAGACACAGTGTTGGAATAGTTATCGAACCACGGCTTTCAAGAGGAATACTAGAAATAAAATATATATATATATATATATATATATATATATCAGAAAGAATCATAACAGTGAGAATAAAAGAACAAACAATTACAACATATGTACAAATATACGCACCATGTAATTCAAACAATAATGAGCAAGAATGCGAGGACTTCTACGAAGACATACATGATGTGCTAAATAAAATAGATAAGCAGGACAACATCATAGTTATTGGAGACTTCAATGCATGACTAGAAGAAAACAGAGTGGGCATAGAAAAACACCTGGGAGCATTTGGAGACAAGCAAAATGAAAGGAATGATAACGGAAGTAGACTATTGGAGCTTTGCAGCCAACACGACATCTATATAACAAACACATTCTATAAACATAAGGATTCACAAGTATACACCTGGTATAAATGGAACGATCTAGATACTAAAAGCCAAATTGATTTTATATTAACAAGAAACTACAGAAAGAGAAATATATTAGATGCAAGGGCAGTGCCCAATTTCAGTATAAACACAGATCATAAAGCAGTCGTTGCCACAATAAGAACAATCAGAAGAAGAAAACAAAGAGCAGGAAAATACATGCCATGCGAATCCGTAAACTTAAAAAACCTTAAAGACGAGGCAGTAAGAGAAAATTATGAGAAAGAACTAACTGAACTCCTTGAAAAATTACCTGCAGAAAGAAAAACAGTGCAAGAAGAATGGGACATGTTCAAATCAAGCATTTTAAATACTGCAAAAATAACATGTGGAACCACGAAAAAACGCAAAACACGGTTAAAGAAAATAACAAGTTGGTGGAATGCAGAAGTAAAGGAAGCGGTAAAAGACAAAAAGGAAAAATATAAAAAGTGGTTGAAGAGCAAACAGGAATGTGATTACATAGAATATAGAATAGCGAGAAGACATGTGAATAGAATAGTAAAGAGGGAAAAACAAAAAGACTGGGAAGAGTATGGAGAACCCTTTGACCCCACTGAAATAATTAACAGCGAAATTGGAGAACCAATAAGTGAACAAAAACAAATCCTAATAAGATAGAAGCAGTATTTCGAACAGCTTCTCAACATCCCATCAGATGTCACAGGAATTCAAGAGACCTATACAGATGTCACCGAAGAACTAGAACCAGACATACTAAAAGAAGAAATTATAGAAGCCATCAGTTTAGCCCCATTGAACAAATCACCGGGACAGGATGAAATACCAAATGAACTAATTAAAGCAGCAAGAGAAGTAGGAACAGCTTGGCTACATAGACTATTCAACCATGTTTGGGTAGAACAACAGACACCACGAGACTGGGGAAATGCCATAATTATCCTGCCAGAGTGTTACTAGGGGTTATGTTGTGTGCACCCTGACAACTTTAGAATGAACACATCCAATAGCACAAAGACTAGCAGTTCCACAAGCCGACCGAACGAATAAATAACTTTATTCACAGCACCATTAATTCATAATACATTAGAACAATTTATCAACTTACAGTCATTACCGGACCCTCACTCCAGCGAGCAACACGGCTCCCCCAGTTTTCTGCACTGCCGTGTGTTTACAGGCCTGATGTGTACCAGTCGTCGCGCTCGCTGTAACACCGATTCTACCACACTCTAACGCTGTTCATGCCGCCTTATTCGTAGGCTTTCCTCTT
Source organism: Cepaea hortensis (assembly GCA_963921405.1). Lineage (NCBI taxonomy): Eukaryota > Metazoa > Mollusca > Gastropoda > Stylommatophora > Helicidae > Cepaea > Cepaea hortensis. The sequence goes on along the minus strand of OY992881.1, from coordinate 20,105,900 downwards.
CACCTTTGAACACTCTCCATCTTCATCTGATACCGCTGGTCTTGTCAATTTCCACGATGTGAACCTGGCTGTGTTTCCCGGACCAACTCCCTTCTTCAATGTCCGCCCACTGTGTTCAAACCACATCACGTGCCCTCCGTCCTGCCGCTCGATTGGCCACTATCTTTAGCCCCTTACCGGTGTCTTTTTCCTTATCACTCTTCGTGATTATTTATCACTATTAATGTTTCAACAATCTATGTTGCTGTTAACCCGGTCTTAAGTAATCTGACTCATGGCATATGCCCCCCGCAATTTCAAAAATGTTCTACATTTTTGGGTTCTTCCTTATCTCTATACTTGACATGAGTCAGCTTGGTCGCACATGCCTGTCCCTGGTCGCACATATCTGTCTACTGCCTCATGCCTTTGAGCTTGCTTCTCAGTTCCCTTTAACTTCCCTCTGTGTTACGTTGATATTCTGCCATACCTTCACACAAATTATAATGTCGGACACGAATATCCGTCTATTCCCAAATAGACCTCGTGTGGCCTCAACCCCCTTTGTATTCGGCAAGTTGAGGACCAACCTACTATGAGTCCCAATGTCCCACCCCGGACATTCCCATAAGGTTCCTCATTTATACCTCGGTACAAGCAACTGACACCCTCCCCAGCCCTTAAGCCCTGGGTGCAGGAACGTGTGTATTGCAGACATATCAATTTCACCCATATTTTGTTTAAGCTCTATCTTGCTCCTGAGTAGTCTATGCTACGACTGTGGATCTCTTTGGTGCGAGTACCTATGACTCTTGTATTTGTCTTGTCAACGTGTGTGCGTGGTCGGCTGCCATTAGTTACTTGTGCTCTATGGCTATCTATTCCCTTCATTTGCCTTATGTTTATGCCTTGTGTTCTTACTACCAACTTTTTCCTTGTAGTGTTCCTAATACCCTGACCCTTATATACCTCTATATACATCTACTGCCCTGCTGAAGTGCTACATGTTGAAATCTTATCTGTACACAGTACTACCACTTGGTACTATTATCAATGGTACTACTAATAATCCTACTACACTATCCTTGTATCCTTTTCTTCAATTTCACTTGCACTCTGTTCTCTCACTCTCATTCCCTCTCTCCATCCTTTCATCGTTTGTCTTTCTCTCTCTCTCTCTCTTTTTTTTTTTTTTTTTTTTTTTTTTTTTTTTTTTTAAACAATAGTGTTTAATTTTTTATTATGTACTCTGTCTCCCAAACCGCATACTACAATACTACATACTACTATACAAATGCTCCATCTATGCCTATACGCTTCCTGTATACTATTGTGCACATATCCAGGTTGTGTTCAAATTGATTCTCATTCGCACAAGTTCCTACTCTCAGTCTTCTCGTCCCCTTTCTCTCACTTCACTGTCACTCAACCTATTCTTATGTTATGTACATGTTACCACCATCAGCTAAATTTCTCCTACCAATTGTACATGTCTGTCTCTCCAATATACAATATTGTCATAAAACCTAAATAATATATACAATTGGACTCACATGTAATATTGCAAGCACTAGTCAAACTTTCACTCGCCCATCATTATCATTTTTGTGACATCAATATGTATCATTGGTAGTAGTGTCTCAGTTACCTTCTTCTTCTTTTTGCTTTTAAGTTGTGGGTTTCCTCTGTGATGTATCGTGGTTTTAGACCCACTGTCAACCTTCCTGCTTTCGCAGATGTCGTTTCTACCAACCTCTCATCTTACCTGTCCTGTGTTCCCATCAGGTACTAGTACAATCAACACTGTTACAATTACATGCATACTGTTTATGAATATACATGGCATGATGATTATGATCGTAAGAATGTATTGATGTTTATATATGTACTTATCAGCCATTAACCTGATATTATTTATCTGACTATATGTATTATGAGTTTTGTTTATTGAATGATAGTGAATGTTATTAACTATTACTCCCTTGGTTGGTTCTGGCTGGTATCTGTCTTCGCTGACTGTATCTTCTACCAATCAGATTCCCAATCTTCACTTGCGTCTGTCTGTCTCAGCCTCTTCAGTCCGCTAGTGAGGTAACATCTTTGAGGTACCTTCGACACTATCTCTTCTGCTCAGTCATTTACACCCTTTAACTATCTGAAATTAATAACAGCCTTGGGTGTATATATATCCATACATACATATGCATATTTACATTCACAATTGCATATTATATTACCGCAATCATATCACAATTCCTACATTGACATGTTATCATTGTCAGTAACACAACGTGCTACCCACTCGCCCAGTCACCTTGTCTGAACGCATGGTTTCCTAAATGATAGTATAACCGTATGCCATATTGTACTATCGGGATTCTGTCCCTCTTCTATTACCGTATGCCATATTGTACTATCGGGATTCTGTCCCTCTTCTGACCAGATCCTTTTGTCATATAGTTGGTGTAACGTTTCTTAGGCCATGTCATGTCTAGCATTCACAGACTTCATGTATATATTTTAACCACACTATTACACCTCTGTACTGTTTGTATTTTTTTTTCCCTCTGATGACTTTACCACATCATCATGTTACCTCATCAACCTTATAACTATCAATGCATTTATTCTACTACAACAATTCTATCTATACCAATCACATCCATATAGCTTTTATATACTCTATAAAGTATCTACACTATACACACATATATATATACATATATATATATATATATATATACATATATATCACAAGATAATAGTGTTTGAAATTGAGACCTGTGATGTTATCCTGTGAGTGGTAATATTGATGTTTTATTATTCTTAAATTTGCAATTTCTGTTTGATGCTAATAGCTTTGACACTGCCTGCCGAACCCAGTAAGTATATGCTGTTACCAGTTTTTGATGTGATTTGCCTGGTGGTATAGTGTAAGCGGTGAGTCTTGAGTTTTTTGTATATCTTGGGGTATACTGTTGTTTTCTAACTGTATGTGTTTTTCTTGTATTTACTGTTTTCACCATCCGATGACGTATTTCCTTTCCCATAACTATAGTATTCATCAGAGTTAAGAATAATGTAACCCTAAGTTTGATGCATTCTGCACATTTCTGACGACGCTGCCACTCTAATAAGCCACATGCTATCGGTGTGACTGTTGGCTGTTCATGTGTCAGTGGTTGGTCTGTCTCTTTGTCAGTGACCTGTTCTATGTGGTGAGTTTTTGATTTCTTTTCATCTTGTTGACAGTGTTTCTCACAAGTGTTTTCTATCTGTTGTTTGTTGCTTTTTCCTATCTGTATGTCTGAGGCTCTTACATCTGTTCGTTTGCACAATTTACATGATCGGACATGGCTTCTGATGTCCTTCTCACAGCCTGGCCAGTAGAACCCGGATAATAATCTCTTTCTAGTCTTGGCCAAACTCATATGGTCTGCACTCGGGGCGATGTGTGCTCGTTCCAGAGCGTTACTGCGCTCTCTCACTGGCAGTACCCTTTGTAAGATACCTGTTGCACCTTTCGTGTATTCTCTCATGAGAATTTCATTCCTCATTACAAATGACCACTTGCCTAATTTCGATTGTTTAGGTGGGCAGTTTGCCCGCTGAAAACAAGTTCGCAGTGTCTTGTCGTCTCTTTGTTGCTTTGCACGGTCTTCGGTTTGAATGTCTAGTACCCGTCTAGTGTCTGTCTGGTCAGCCCGAGGTATGACCACGTTATCTTCTTTCTTAATATGCTGTCTGGAGTCTGTATTCTCCCGTGTCATTTTACCATTCCATCTTTGGGCTTCATCTTCTGTACACTCTGTCACTCCCGGTATGTTACCTATCATTAGTCCTGCAAGTGGACTAGGCAACACTGCTACTCGTATTCTCCCTTCATAGTACGGGCAGGATATATGCACCCACGCTATAAAATACTTTTCCTTTGTACCACCGAAGGTACTGCACGTCACGCTCTCTCCCGTGTAATCGCTACTCCTTATCAGGCTTTGATCTACACCCGCTATTGACGACCCTGTATTCCTAACGCAGGTGGTCAACTTCCCGTTCACGAGTGCTTTGTGGGATTTTAAGGTCCCGCTATGAATACTGATCGCATTCGACTTCCGTGTAGGCACTACTTGACTACACGCAGGGTTACCGATCCGTTGTCTTTTATGTCTGTCTGTTGCTATGTGTCCTAAGTTTGTCTTTTGGTCATGTTCTTCTTTAGTCACTCGTCTCAGTCTACACTCTCTGGCTACGTGGTCCAAGCTGTTACAGACCCAGCATTTTCGACTGCTTATGTAGTCTGTGTACCTATCAACTCTATTGGAAGGACGGTTTCTGATGTCCGCGTCGTGCTTAGGGTTTCTGTCGCCTATTTTAAGAGACTCTTGTTGGCGACTACAATATGTCCATTCACTTACTGGCTCTGATCGAGCTACCTTAGCTGGTCTCTGTAGGGCCGGTCTATATTGAGTAGTTCGGTGTTCTCCACTCTTGGGTCTATTCTGCTGGTCCTTACCTTGGTTCTCCTTACGTTTCTGGAGTTCTGTCCTAAGATCTTTCACTGTCAACCCACATCTTCCACCTAAAGCTATGACATCTGCTCGGTGATCTTTACTCTTGGGTCTATTCTGCTGGTCGTTACCTTGGTTATTGTTCCGTTTCTGCAGTTCTGTCTTGAGCTCTGTCACTGTCAACCCACCCCTCACACCTAAACCTATGAAGTCCGACCATGTAGGCATGGTTATATGATGTAACTACTGCGTGGTATATCTATTCCTATCTGTACACGCAGACCACTCAAGTGTCGCTGCTTGTCTTGTTATGATAACATCGACACAGTGTTGACCCTGCTGTAACACTGTTCAAACCACTAATTCTTTGCCGGACAACCAACGGCACTTATCAACCGTTTGACAAACTGAATACCTGTGGAGTGAGCAACCCTATTAATAATGATGGTACAGATATATATATACTCATGAAATGTGTCCCATGACTCTGGACCACTACAGCAGAATATACACAGTAATCAATAAGAAAACTTGACCTTGTATCTCTAGCGCTGGTGTCCCTGGTGACTTGGTCCAACTGCTCGGCTCCAGCTCCGCTTGTTTCAGGACTTGGTAAGGATCAGCCTGGCTACAACTCGGTTCAATTGGCCTGGACTTGCTCAACTGGGTCGTCAGGTGAACTGGTGGGTCCCCAAACGTGGTGTAGATACCACCTATGATACCTCTTGCCAAACCATGTGCAACAAACCTGGAATGAATACTCAATGTTGATAACGCGATTAGTTCTTGAAATCACTCCAGTGCCTGGGCACATGTAGACCGCCTATTAATGTTATTTATGTGGCTGCGCCCCTTATTTTGAAATTTTGTAGAACTTGAAATATTGCACTTTATGGCACCCTGCTCAATTCGCCACCAACATTGCTGTTGCCACTCTATGTGGGTTCCACTGCTGTGGTTGATAGCAGTATTCACACAATGTTTTCACTCCTGCTGTTAACCAACACCTTCCCAAGCACCCTCATATCGTTGTGATAGTCCTATTGTTCAAACTCACTTTGCAACTCTAACCTGAATCAAGTCGGCACACATTATTACTTTTGCTTTTCACCTTTCATTTTCTATGTTATTTGATATTAATCACTTTCCTGAGTTGCTGAGTATTGCTCAGTGCGAATCAATTTCTTGCTAATCGTGTTGCTATGTTCAACCGTGCAATGCTCTACCACTAGCCATGATTCACAATTCGTAAGCTTCTATTCTGGTTTTTAATCATAACTCTTTCTACGCTATTATTGAGCATCGCTCATTGTTGCACCTATTCCTTATACCACACCAATCTTTGCTATCACAAATCATATTATAGTTCACAATTAATACACTGGTATCTTTGTAGCTTCATCCTGTTGCCGGCTTTCCACTAGTCGTGTTCTCATATTTTTTCCTTAACTTCGATCTGTTACTAGAACTTCCCAAGCTGATTACTTTTTCCGTGAGAATCGTTCAATTTCGTATCGTCCTCCATTCCCTGGATTCAGGCTCCGTGACGGCCCCCATGATTGCCAGAGTGTTACTAGGGGTTATGTTGTGTGCACCCTGACAACTTTAGAATGAACACATCCAATAGCACAAAGACTAGCAGTTCCACAAGCCGACCGAACGAATAAATAACTTTATTCACAGCACCATTAATTCATAATACATTAGAACAATTTATCAACTTACAGTCATTACCGGACCCTCACTCCAGCGAGCAACACGGCTCCCCCAGTTTTCTGCACTGCCGTGTGTTTACAGGCCTGATGTGTACCAGTCGTCGCGCTCGCTGTAACACCGATTCTACCACACTCTAACGCTGTTCATGCCGCCTTATTCGTAGGCTTTCCTCTTCACCTTTGAACACTCTCCATCTTCATCTGATACCGCTGGTCTTGTCAATTTCCACGATGTGAACCTGGCTGTGTTTCCCGGACCAACTCCCTTCTTCAATGTCCGCCCACTGTGTTCAAACCACATCACGTGCCCTCCGTCCTGCCGCTCGATTGGCCACTATCTTTAGCCCCTTACCGGTGTCTTTTTCCTTATCACTCTTCGTGATTATTTATCACTATTAATGTTTCAACAATCTATGTTGCTGTTAACCCGGTCTTAAGTAATCTGACTCATGGCATATCCCAATTTGGAAAAGAGCAAAAAAGCAAAAGAGAGTGCACACAATACAGAGGCATTTCACTGTTGAGTCATACTGGGAAAATATTTTGCAAAATTCTAGAAAAAAGATTACGAACTACTTTAGAACCCCAGCTAAGCGAAACACAGCTTGGATTTAGGAAAAACAAAGGATGCACAGATACCATTTTTGCTCTTAGACAACTTATAGAAAAATCAATCGAATTCAATGAAACACTCTACTTAGCCTTTGTCGACCAAGAAAAGGCATTCGATAGAGTAGATAGAAGTAAGCTGTGCGAAATCCTTAAACAATATGGAGTGAGTACACATCTAACAAACCTATGTAGAAGTTTATACAACAACAGTGAATGCATAGTGAGAGCAACTGGAGGACACTCAGAACCCTTCACCATAAGGTCTGGAGTACGACAAGGTTGTGTCCTGTCCCCTCTCTTGTTCATAACATATATAGACAACATATGTAAAGAAACCAGCCAAGCAGAGACAGCAAGAATACTGCATGACGAGAACACAGAAGAAGAACCATCTGCAAATCTAACCATTAGAGAACTCCTGTTCGCGGATGACCAAGCACTAATAGCAAAATCAGAAGCTGAATTACAAGACCACATGAATAGTCTAAACGAAATGTGTAGGGAACATAACATGAAAATTAGCACAAGCAAAACAGAGGTAATGACTATAACTAAAGACGAACAAACAACAACAATTCACCTAAACGAACATCCCTTGAAACAAGTAAAGCGTTTCAAGTATCTAGGAAGTATAATATCATCAAATAGCAGATCAGAAGACGAGATCGAAAATAGGTGCAATAAGGCGAATCAACTCATTGGACAAATGGCACCAATACTAAAGAACAAACATGTACCAATAACTACTAAGAAAGCACTTTACAACACAATCTTCCTGCCAACTCTATGCTACCAATGCCAAACTTGGACAATGACAGAAAAAGAGAAAAGAAAAATCACAACAACAGAAATGAGGTTCCTGAGAATAATACTCAACGTATCAAGAAGAGATAAGATCAGAAATGAAGAAATCAGGACTAAAATGGGGGTTAAAGCAGCACTAGATTTTATCAGAAAACAGCAAGTCAAATGGTTTGGCCATGCAAGTAGGTTACCAGTCAACAGCATGCCACAACATGCAATGATATACAGACCAGATGGAATCAGAGGAAGAGGCCGACCACGTAAACACTGCATGGAGGGAATAGCAGAGTCCATGGTGTCACGAAGTGATGTTGTAAAGGCTATCGATGCGTCCAGGGTTTGACATAATATGAATAATAATATGAATACCTTGTTTAACTGAAGATCAAAACAGCCACTGGAACAAAACTCCACAACGACTTTCCTCTCGCAAAGTGACTTTAATATGTCGACTCAATTACTCACATGTCAATCGCTCTCAATTATAACACACACACTGGATTAACAAAAGCGGCATAACGGAATGTTAGCCATGCTTAAAAGACATGCCGCGTCCATACTGGACGGCAGCCCAAGTCTAACTCCTCGTGACGTTTTTTCGTGACGCTTCCCTAGTTTCCCTGCGCACTCTATAATTGTACATTTCGATGCATCTTTTAAGGAAGCTCCCTTCAGCCTTTCTCAGTCTGTTATGTGTCAGTGACTGATATGTGGCATTATGCCCCCCCCCCCCGCCCTACAAATTAAATGATATTATCATTTAATTCATATATAAGTAGACACCTTGCAGTCTTGACAGACCAAAGTATGTGAGTAGAATGTGGCCAATATTCCAACACAATGTCTGGGCAGAGCTTCAGAGATCATGTGATGCCCAAACGACATGACCCCTCCCTCGGCCTAGTCTTGTGTATTCCAGAGGAATGGGTAACCAATACGTCTGGCACAAGGTAGGCTGCAGACGCTGGCGGCTCAGCGTCAATCCACCGAGACCTCACCACCACGAGCCGGTGGCGAGTTGTGGCCAGACCCTGACACCCAAGGGACCCGGCTTAGAGACGTTCAGCCATGTCCCACAGGTGAGGGCCTTGTACGTGCCCGGACCATGAGGGCGCGCACATCTGTCAATCACAAGTGTCCGGACCTGTGTAAAGCGTGCACTATCGTCAGACTCCCCACCTGACTTATAGCGGTCCCCGCGACCAGCGGGAATAGGTCCGCCATAGCTACCACAGGAGATATTGCCTGTCTATTTGCAAGCAAATCTCCCATACTTCCACTGTGCGGATCTCGCGCCCAGCGAGAATAGGCCCGCCGGAGATTTGCTCGTCTGCTGCGAACAAATCTCTACCGAGAGACTGAATAAGTAAAGAAACGATAATTCATATATACATATACATTTATTACCCATGACAAATAGCATCACTGACAATCTAAGTTGAATCAATTGCTGAACATGACATTATGGTTCCCATTAATAACCCTAAAAAAAAATAAAATTATTGACGAGCATGCCCTCCTGCTCACACCTACGGTGAGCGTCATGTGGCCGGCCTATGGGAGGGCCGGACCAACTAATGATACCATTAGTCCCTAACTTGTCCTCACTCTAGGTCAAAACCCGGAGTTGTGGACGAGAGTATCAATCGGTATCATGCCGTCTGTATCAGTTGCCGATCCTCATTGTCGCTGGTTCTGTATATATCTTGCGTTATCATTTAATGGCTGTAGGTGAGGTAGAGGCTGTCGCTGATCACATTCTAATTTAAGGGATATTTCTAATATTATTAAGTGCCGTACCAATAATACAACAATATAATTCATTCAACCAGCAATGTCATAATAGTATCTCTTTGTGTAAATAATGATCGATTAACCAATCATATCTCCGTAAATATTCTAATAAACTAATACTCTTCCTACTTCAACATGATAAATCTTCTTCTTCAATCGACTGTTGTAATGTGGTATCATTGCCCAATGCTCATACCTGTATGTAGAGAAGCTAACTCATAATGCTTTCATCTACCCATCGGTGCTTGTAAAATGCCAATATAACCGTATAAGTTAGTATCCATAAATCATCTTTAACTTTCTGACGATCATATGTCGGTATGATATCGACTGCCTTCGCCATAGCTCAAAGAGAGTTTCCCCAAACCTCTTAGATTAATGACGCTGGTTAGTCTATAGTACACCTCTATATTCACATATCCTGGTACAATTCTAGTGTACTGTTACATCCGCTCAGGGGAGTTGCTTCTATCCCAGTATACCTCACTGCACCCTCACACCTCGTGTGTTTTCCTCTGTACCTTTATTATAACAACAATTGACAAACCTTTGCGTATGATCAAGCAGTAAATCAAAACTAATTTGTAAGACCACATGCATAGTCTAAAACCAATATGTAAGGATCTGTATACTAAAATTTAGCATAATTAAAACAGGTTAAATGACTATAACCCACGAAGAAAACAAATTAACACCATTCACCCAATTTACTATCCTTAAACTAAGGAACACTCTTAATCACGTACTGGATTCACGTGAAAACAACATGAAATTCTTTTATTTATGACAATGAATGATGTAAATTATATTATTATTTAGCTTTCCTCAGGTGCATTAGACGAATGGTAGTTCTTTAAATGTCATTAATATTTTAGTATCTAGATTTCATTCTGATCACACAGTTCTTCGATAATATCTCTGTATGTTTTCCCTAAATTTAACAACGTCGTGTGTTCATAATTAGTCATTGTTAAATGAATTGTTATGCATCGTTGACACATAAGTTTGTCCTCTAGTATTCGATATTCCAATACCGACAACTGATGTAATGACTGGGTAATTGGGCATCCATATAAAGGAGGTCTCAAACATTGTATCATCGATTCGGGCGACTGATTGGCCCTGCTCGAAAAGTTATCTCCTATCCTGAATACGTTGATCGGAATTTCTTCTGGACTTGACATAAAGGAGCACGATTGACCTAATGGACGTGGATGTGTAATCATCCGCGGGTTTGGCGATTCAATGTATTTGGGCAAAACGTTAAAACATGCATGGACATTCCTCGGATTTGAAAATGTAGCCAAAGAAGTTCGTGATTTGATAATGAATGACTGAGTATCTCGGCCTTGACCAACCAGTAAAATCTGCTCACGATTTTAGCATGATCTCGACTGCATGTAGACTAGTCAGTGTTGGTTGTATTATGATTTCAATTCACAATGTTTCAAGTATATTTTTTTTAAAGATGTAATTTTTCTTAATGACGTTTAGTGTACGTTTCTCAAGGTTGATTTTTTTCTCTAAAACGAATATTCCACTGTATATAACGATTGAAGTAAATTTCATGATTGAATAATCGGACATTGATATAACGAAGTTTCGAACGATGTATCCAAAGCGATCGATTGGTCTTACTTGAAAATTCTAGTCTATGTTGAATATGTTGATTGGAACTTCTTCTGGTCTCGAATATTGATTTGCAGGTTTGGTGATTCAATGTCTTTGACAATTTCCCAAAAGCAGTACGATGTGAGAAAATATCCTTAAAGTTGAAATATGCATTGATATCTCTCAGATTTGATCATGTAGCCAAAGAAATATGTATCGTCTTTTGACAATGTATTGAACCAGATTTGTAATTTGATAACGTGTGATTGCGTATCCTGGTCATGACTTTTCGATAAATTCTGTTCTCAACATTTTTCATGTTCCGAATAATCGAATTTCATAGCATTCGATTTGTTTCATAAAATTTCTCAATTTAAGAATAATTAATATATATGAATGTTCTGAGAATTTTGGTTCATAATTTTAAAATAAGATTCACTTGCTTTCTTCCAAGTGTTTACTTCTCAATGTTCACGTATCAATTTGACTTCATCAAAACTATCGTTTCCAGGAATTCAATGATTAATGCAATTTTCAAAGTTCAGTGAATTTCGACTGTTTAACTGTAAATTTATAGTCTTGTGTTGATGTACTTCAAGAAATTTCTTTCGAACGTTCTTGGAGAACTGCGTATAAATGTAATTCCTCTGACAACTGTTTGTCTTTTTATTTTTCTGACGTAGTCTTGTGTGTAACAACAGACATGTTGGCACCTTCATTCAAGTATTTGAGACAAAAATGTGAACTGAAGTATATGGAATCTGACGTGTGAATCAACCAGTTCGATGTCGTGTTATTAGCATCTTTTTACGAGTTCCTATCAGATAATCGGTAGTTGTCTCCTTCGGAGTGCCTGTTACACCAGGCCAGCAACCGAAGTATTTGAGAACAAGCGGTACGGATTCAGCTGATGAACCAGTAATACCGTAGATCACAGTCGAGATTTTCGAATACCGTCGAACAACATCATGGTCCAAACTTTTTCCATGCTCTTCTATTACACATACGTCTTGAAGAGTAATAATTTACTGTCTATGTACGCTTTCCTTCACTTTAACACACTCTGACTACAACAGTTTATATGTCGAATTATTTCACGTTGAACTATATTTTCCTGTATCTGTGAAGACGAATTGTACTTGGATATGATCAAATGACAAATGGTATCGTGATCTGAGTTTAACTTTCAAATTTTGAATAATTATATTGTATCTTCAGAATAAGTCTTGACGACATGCTAGATACTGTTCTGATATTATGTTCGTGTCGCTGGAATATGAAATGTTTATGTAGATCAATATAATCACTTGAGTAAATTCTGGTAGTTTTTTTTTTAATTTATTTCATCTGTTAATTGACTTTGGCAGTCGTTGAATTTTATTATGTGATACATCAGACACAATGAACAATGTCTTGAACCTTGGATTACAACCATAAAATAGTTTCATGTTTTTGAATTTACCTTCTTCATTCCAAAGTTTCATTTGTTGCCGTTTTGACTTCTCAATAAATTTCTTCCGTCAACTGAATGTGATAGCTGTTGAATTTCCTCACTCGATTTCATCATGCGATTAAATAGTAGTTGAACAGTTCCTTGAATTAAAATCATAAGATCTTCATACTTTCCTTTCCGGATGTTTTGTGCATGACCAAAATGATGACGTCATCACCACTGCTCAAAAATTTGGTTACTTGGTTTGAGATTATTCCACATATAGTAAATTATATATGATGGCGTCATGATAAAAATCTGCTTGTGACCTTGGCCTTCATTTGTATATGGCTCGATTCGTTAAATTACTGCAAATATGTCGTAAATTGATAATAAATTACGAGTTCGTAATCATTACTACCGGTACAAGACCCCATTTGTCACGAAGTGATGTTGTAAAGGCTATCGATGCGTCCAGGGTTTGACATAATATGAATAATAATATGAATACCTTGTTTAACTGAAGATCAAAACAGCCACTGGAACAAAACTCCACAATGACTTTCCTCTCGCAAAGTGACTTTAATATGTCGACTCAATTACTCACATGTCAATCGCTCTCAATTAGAACACACACACTGGATTAACAAAAGCGGCATAACGGAATGTTAGCCATGCTTAAAAGACATGCCGCGTCCATACTGGACGGCAGCCCAAGTCTAACTCCTCGTGACGTTTTTTCGTGACGCTTCCCTAGTTTCCCTGCGCACTCTATAATTGTACATTTCGGTGCATCTTTTAGGGAAGCTCCCTTCAGCCTTTCTCAGTCTGTTATGTGTCAGTGACTGATATGTGGCACTTGGGAATATCGATATATGAAGCCCATACTCGGGCACTCTCACGAAGTTTATATTTCACCTCGACACCGCAAGGTACAAGAGGAACATGATGAGATGAGATGAGACTTAGTCTATGACCATTCACTTCGATATTTTGCACAGTGTGATTATTCCATGGAGCTGGCTGGTACATAACTACAGTCTTCTCCAAGTTAATTTTGAGCCCAATGTTGGCACAGGCATGTGAGAAAGCTGAAATATTGTGTTGCATGTCTGCCTCTGAGTTGGCATATAGAGCGCAATCATCAGCAAACAGGAGCTCTCTGACGGTGTCGCTGTTAAATTTTGTTTTAGCTTTCAGCCTTCTGAGATTGAATAACTTTCCATCCACGAGGTAGTTGATGTCTATTCCAATGTCGTTGTTCTTGAAGGCATTCGTCAACATAGCTGAAAACATGAGGCTGAACAGTGTTGGTGCCAGGACACATCCTTGCTTCGTCCCATTGGTGACAGGAAGGGGTTCAGACAGTTCACCATTTTCCTGTACTCTTGCCTGAATACCATCATGAAATAGCCGCACTATTTGGACCAACTTTCGTGGACAGCCATATTTTGCCATAATCTTCCACAGTCCTTCTTTGCTGACTGTATCAAAAGCCTTGGTAAGGTCAATGAATGTGGAGAACATTTCGCAGTGACGATTACAGAACTATTAGCTTAATGAGCCCATAACTAAGATACTACTCAAGGTCATACAAGAAAGAATTCCACATAAAATAGATGAGGAAGTAGCTGAAGAACAATTTGTGTTCCGGAAAGCCAGCGGCACCAGAGAAACAATTATTTGTTTGAGGATGTTAATTGAAAAATATATAGAAGTTGAAAAAGTATATATATATTTGTTTTATAGACTACTAGAAAGCTTTTGATAGAGTACAGCATGAACGGCTAATTGCGTGCCTTCATGATATAGGAGTAGACGGAAAGGGCATCAGACTTCTTCTTCAGTGTTCATCCGGAGTATTTTTTCCCCGGATGTAATTGCGTTGTACCAATTTATTTGCGCCCTTACGCCCACACATCCGACTTCTGCGGGTGTTTGTTGACGTTTTAATCTTCGTGGGTGCTTCGAAGGACATTCCACTCTCACTTGGACGTTTTTGCGTTGTGCCGATTCATTTGCGCCCTTAGGCCGACACATCCGACTTCTGCGAGTGTTTGTTGGCCGGGTTATCTGTGAGGTGGAAAATTAGTAGTCTAGGATATTGATAATGGTATCCCGGTTGTGATGGGTTCATATCCTTTGTAGCCTTCTTCAGGAAGCCTGGAATTCGGCTCGTTACCCCCACGTGAGGACAACTATAGATAAAGCAAGTATCCTACACGAAATTTAGAAATATAGGCTCCTTTGGAAGGTGTGGAGATCACGGACGTTTGCCACTATCCCTAAAGAATATGACATCCTCTATACTGAAAAGGACTAGTGTGCGTTTGTCCGGCCTCATGGGATCTCCAGCTGTCTATACTCAAGTGATGCATACACTGAACATATAATATGTGAACTGAACATACACGGTTAGCACGAGACATCCAATGAGTAAACAGAACATACATGGTTATCACAGAACATTCACTGTGTGAACAGAACATTCAATGTTATCACAGAACATTCACTGTGAGGAGAACAAACACTGCTATCACAGAACATTCACTGTGTGAGCAGAACAGACACTATTATCGCGGAACATTTACCAACGAAATCACTCAAATACTGATTCCAAACACACAAATAAAAGGGGGAATAAAAGGTTGGAGTACGGGTCATTATGTGAAAAAGTATTATGCTCATCATGGAGGGTCACTTTCTGTGAAAAACATATTCATAGCACGATTTTCATCAAAGGTACAGCAATGCAATATATAGAAATAGATGTAGTCACTAAATTAAGACCCAAAAATTCTTTTTTCTCATGTGTCGCTGGTACTGAGCATGGTGGTAAATCTTCTGTTCTACCTCTAGACTGGAATGATTGAGTGTCTAAACCCCTAGATGAAGGTCTCTCCCTGGGGTCAATTTCTCTTTCAGGGTCCTCTCCCAAGTTGAGCCATGCATGGTTAGGCCGTAAGGGCAGTCTTCAACCCCTGGTTCTCCCAGTCGTTGATTACAAGATCTGAGGTGCAATCTGCTAGAGGATGGGGATGGTGAGGGATGCATTGTAACTGATGTAATACTAATGGCTGTGGTAGAATAAAGACATGATCATAATACCTCTACCTCCTTCAGCAAGTACGTCTGCACCACCATGACTGAATGAACAGCATTCATTGTGGTAGGCTCATATTGACAGCGCCCATCTTTTTCTTCTTTCGTTCGCTTGAAATATGTCTATAACTGCAATGTTGTCTCTTGTACGAATTTAACTGTCTTTTTTAGTTCACTCAGCAGTCCATAGAGTTTATCTTCCACTGTCGTCTCTCTAGGCCAGAAGGTTTGCCTAGATATGTTATGTTTTGGGCAGTCTTGGAGTATGTGCTCTGCTGTCTACGACGCCAATTCACATGTGCACATGGCTGATTCACTAATCTTGAATTTTGTTTACATATGGTTGCGTAATCTTTTGTGTCCTGTTCTGAGGCGCAGAATAATTACTTGTTCTGGTTTGTTCATAATGTGGTAGTCGTCTTGAGCAGGTATTTGGTGGCTTTCTGACTGATTTGATCATTCTTTTCTTTTGGTGTTCTGTAACGAGCACATCAGGCTGTTCTTCTTTTGCTTCTTCCTTAGCCAATTGATCAGCTATGTCGTTTCCAGGTATTCCACTGTGGGATGGTATCCACTGTATGGTGACCTTATGCTGACTGCTAAGTTCCGAAATTAGTGTCCTTAGTACTGGCAATTTCTCAGATAGGAGTGCCTCTAGTACTGATTTTGCATCTGTCAATATGACCACAGGTTGTGTACCACGGCTGGTATTTAGGAATTTCTCTATTGCTATCTCGATTGCTTCAATTTCAGCATCATAGTTATGGCAGTACTTTCCTGTTGGTACTCTGGCCGTGTCCCTATAGTATTATTTGGGTATTCTATGTACACTCCCGCTCCTCCATTTCGAACAGCATTGTGTAGACTCGGATCCAGAGGTCATGTGGGTATTCTTCATCAAGGAAGCTGAGAGTGGCTGTTCTGCACTGCACACTGTTCTGTTCTTCCTTGTCGAATATTCCTCTCACTTTTGTCTGGATTTGTAATGATAATCTATGTTCATCTTTCCATGGAGTTCGCTCTGGAATAGTTGTTAGGGGGATACCAACTGTGGACAGATCGGTGGTTTCTCTGCAGAGTCGTTTGGCCTGGTGGATAAAACTGCACCTTTTCAACCGCTCCATAGCTAAGTTTTCAAATCTGTTCTTCATAGAGTGGCGTGACAAACCGAGGAACTGTTCTACTTGTATTAGCGTTTTTGTATCTCTGCGCTCTTTCAATGCTTGTGTCCTCCCCATCTACTCCATCTCCTCTATAGGGGTTGATCACATCCCTCCTGTGGTGATTCTAAGTGCTTGATTGTGCACCTTGTCCGGCTCTTGTAGCGTGGTTTTTGATGCTGAGCACCACGCAGTTGACCCGTATTCCGGGTGTGGTCGTATGCTCTGTTGATAAACGTTGCTAAGTATTTTCCCACTGGCTCCCCATGTGGTTCCACTTAGTTTTCTCAGGATGACTATTTTCCTTCTGGCTTTTGCTACTGCTTTGTTGATGTGCTTTCTCCATGTCAGCCTGCCATCAAATGTTACTCCAAGGTATGTTGGTTCTTTATCTTCTCGTAGGGGTGTTCCATTTATCTGGATGGTCCCTGCCTTTTGTTTTGGAGAGAGGGTAAATAGCGTGGTGGTTCACTTGTCAGTGTTTATGCTGACACACCATTTATTTGCCCATGCAACAAATGCATATACAGCTCTTTGTAGCAATCTGATGATCACTGATGCATGTTCATTTGTGCTCATTAGAACCAGGTCATCAGAGTACATTGCCGCTTTAATTCCATGCGATAGATTAGCAACAAGATCATTGATGAAGGTTAGAAAATGTGTGGGGGACAAGACTCCGCCCTGGGGAACACCGTGGCGCAGTAGTACTTTCTTGCTCTTGAGTCCATCCATCTGTTCTCGGGCTCTTCTGTTGTGCAAGTATGCTTTCACCCATTTGTACATTCTTCCATTGACTTTACAGTTTCTCAGTTTCTTCGTCAAACCTTATTTCCAGACTTTGTCAAAGGCTTTCTTCAGATCTATCTATGCAGCAGGCACCAGCTTCTTCTCTTAGAATGCATCCTCAATTTCTTGAGAGAGGTAGGTTGTCTGATCTTCCGTAGAGTAGCACTGCCTAAAGCCAGATTGCTGTGGCACAAGGATGTTTTCACTTTCAATGTACCACTGCAGTCTGTGATTGATGATGAGCTCCATTGTTTTGCAGAGACAGCTGGTGAGACTAATTGGTCTGTAGCTGGAGGCAATGGAACTATCTTTCGCTGATTTTAGGAGGGGTATCATGATTACTTCTCTCCAGGCTTGTGGAACACTGCTAAAGGTCCAGCTGTTATTGAAGATCTCCAACAGCTTTGCTTTGGCCTCTGTTCCTAGGTCCTGATCAGTTTTTACTGGAGATAAAATCAGCTCCTGGTGACTTTCTCTTTTTCAGTTTTGATATGGCTAGTTCCAGTTTGCTGATTGTGATAGATGCCTCCAGAACATCATGTACTGTTTCATTCTGTCCTATATGTTGCAATTTCTCTCGAATCTCTTGTTGTTTCTCTGGACTAATGTCAATAATGTCTTGTGCGAATAAGTCCGCAAAATGGTCAGCTGCTTGCTTTCCTGTTAAGATGTTTCCATCTTTATGTAGTGCAATGTTTGAGTTTTTCCCTGTTCCCTCATCGTTAAGTTGTTTTATTAGCTTCCACAATTTCCTTGTGTCTCTTTCAAAGTTCAGAGACTCTCTCCCGCCAGCTTTTCCATCTAGCCTGCAGCTTGGCCTTTTGAAATTTGGCTTTTGCGTGCTGGTATTAATTGTGGTTCTCTTGGCTGGGTTTGGCCTCTGCTTGCTTTCTACATACTTCCACATCATTATGCAACTGTTCCAGTTCACTACTCCAGTAGGGTTTATATTGTTTACTGGCTCCTCTTGGTACTGTTTCTCGTGCTGCCTGTGGTATGCATTTATCAAACTCAACTACTTTATTTATGTCTTTCTCAGTGTTCAGGTTTCTAACCAGTATGCGGTGCGATGCTTTTACATTGCCTAGTGTGCTTTCTTGCAGTTCCACCTCTAGAGGGTGCTGATTTCACTTACAAGCTCAGTTTCTACAGCTAGAAAGACTGGCCGATGGTCAATGCTACCAAGTTGTTTCCCAACAATTCGTGTAATGTTCCACTCCAGGTCTGATGAATGAAAAGCCAGGTCAGGTTTAGTTGTAGTGTGCCATGATCTCGAATAGAAAGTATGTGTGTCGGAAGGCTTGTTAATCAAGATGAATCTATTCTCATCCTGCCAGTCTTCCAGTCTCTCTCCTCTCTGGTCCATGTGATCATAGCCTACAGCTCTGCGAGTGGCTGTTGAAGTCGCCACCAACAATCATTTTTTCTTTTAATGGTAGTGTGTCCAGTGCCTGTGGGCGGTCACTTGGACAGCAGTAATTGATCAGATGAAGATCTGTATTGCCCGTCTAAAGTTTAAGCATCTGATACTCATCTCCTTCCATTTAAACTTCAATTTACGAGGCAGTGATGTTATTTTTTTACAAGGGTCAGTATCCCACCCTTTCGCATGTCCTTTCGGTCAGATCGGTAACACTGGTAGCCTCTGATTTCGAAGGCTATATTATTGTTGAGGTGAGTTTCTTGCAAGCAACATATGCTTACTTTTTCTTGGTCCAAGATGTGTTCTAGTTCTATTTTTTTTTTTTTTTTGTTGACTCCCTCTGCATTCCAGTGCATTATTTTTTTATTTTTTTTTTTTGGGGGGGGGGGGGGGCAAGACACTCTATTCTCAGGTCTCCGGCTCCACAGGACATCTATGAAGAACCTCTAATAGTTGTGGTTGGACCCTTTCGAGGCATAGGGCCCGGCACTGCACCTGCCTGGGGGTCCATAGTAGAGCGAGCACCATAACATTTAAGAGTAGTCGACATATTTCATTACGCGTGATTACGTGACATCCTGATTTCTGTGGTGCGTCTCCTGGCTGGTTGCTTCCGTCTTCAGCGTTTTTCCGTTGCTAGAGCGGACTGTGGTCTTACTCGAGTTTAGGTGTGTAGGCACACATCTAGAGCGTTCTGGTTATTGACTCTCCTGTTAGTTATAACAGCTCCGCCACGAGAAGGTCAGGAGTTGGACTTTTGCTGCATAGGTGATGAATGCACGAGCCATTTGGGGTATTTATGCAAGGTTGTAGCCTGCCCCCGGCTACATACAGCAACATTTGGAGCCGCCGCCCATCTGAGTTCAGGCAAATTACAAACTTCATAAGCAATTGACAAAAATCATATGTCATGATAACATAAACATGCAAAGGGGAAATAGGAGGAGGAAGGAGAGTGGTTCCACTCCATGGTGAGATCACTACCCTCTTCTCTCTAGATGGAATTCATTACAACATCTGATGCTGTAAGGTCATGGTGTGATCAACTCTTGATGAAACCAGGATAGTCAGATAAGATAAGGTCATGCAGATACAACCAAGTTGTCCTGTTGTGACAAAGTCATGTTGTGATGAAGGTATGTTAAAAAAAAGGCATGTTGTGATGAAGACACGTTGAGACGAGGGCATGTTGAAGAGAGAAGATGCCTGTTGAGACCGATGCAGATTGTGACAGATGCAAGTCAGTGGTATGTTGAGACTGATGCCTGGTAAGACATGGCATGTTGAGATAAATTCATCATTGAAACATCTTATCCTCCTATGTCTGTGATGCAAGACTGGTCTTCATTCTTCTGGGTTAGACTTAGTTCTCAAATGTTTCCTATCATCATCATTATTACTGTATTTGCCTTTTCATATCAGGGGAACATTTGAACCTTTCCTCCTTCAACAAAAGTAATGATCATGAACCAACATTAATTGTACAACATTCACAAATGAAAACATATCACTTATCTCATGAAATTATGCTATGGCCTTTAGATAGATATGCATTCAGCATAAGCACTTGTTTGAACACAAACGCATATTGTCTCTCCCAGCTTTCTCCTCTGAGCAAGGGGGTTTGAGGACGACGTTTGCAAACCTACCCATTGTTGCAAGTAATATTCGTGCACAATATTAAGAAATGGGCTTGCTTTAGGGTCATTTTTCAGAACGAAATTGACAGATCCCTGAACGTAATAATCACCCAGTCATCAACAACATTTGTGTGAGGCTGGCGGTGCGTGCAACGTCTGGCAGACATCTGGGTATATGGTGCAACTATCTTTCCTTATTAATGAGTATTTATTCTCATGACAAGAACATGGCGAATTCACAAAGCATATTCATGAAAAATGTGAACAGAAGAATCACATAATATATATTCAGAAGGGTGTGAGCCTATGTACAAGGTTTTTAAGAGATGGACTCTTAGCAACATTTTCTCTGCAGAAGCATCACAACCTAGAATGTGCATTTACAGAGTGTGTTTCCAATGCATTGAGAAAAGTGTTTATATATAGATGCATTTAGGACGCAATAGCATAATGTAGCATCTGGCGTTTAGAATGTCTAGCAGAAAGGTTTTAACATGGTAGATTCGGGGATGAAAAAACATGGCGCTTGGCTGCATTTCACTCTGGAACAAGAGCATTGATTTTGATCATTTTTAAGAAGCTTTAACATCACATTGATACACCGTGTTACCATAACATCATGGATAATCTTAGCACACATCTATGATCAAGCTCACCTGAGGTAGCCCAGAACACCAGACGCTTTCATCGCCTGCAGAAAATGTTAGTGGCCATCACTACGGTTTTGCGTGGAATGACTAGTTTTTCACCTCCAATTCTGCCCCAGGGGTTCTGGCGGGTGCCTCTGGTCTTACAGACCAATCGTTTCTCTCATTTTCAAATCGTCCACTCGTTCCCACTGGGTTTTGAAACGGCCGATGAGATATTCTCCTATATGGTGTTCCATCCTGGTCAGTGTGACAAATATCGGAAAATGTGATGTGACTGGGAAATATACCACATTAACCCTCCCAGGTGTTTTGAAGGACTTTTGACTCTCACTGCTGTGGTGTTATCTACATCCCTGCTGGTCATGTTAGAATGGCCGAAGACATCACGGTCAGCCCTCAAGGGAGGGCAGGTACTGACCACGAGCGTTTCCCGCCATCCAAGGAGGCTTCCATAATTTCAGGGCCGACACATTGCGCTCTGGTACTAAGCTCATCCAAGGAATCGTTACGTCCTGTGAATGGCTGCTTCACTTCCTCGCTTCCATATATTGGGCATTTCGTTCGCTACTGGCCGCTCCCCACGCAAACCAGGAACGGTCAGTCTGTAGACGACATCAACTCATCGAGCTTTCGGTTCAGACTTTCCGCGACTTCTGTGGGCATTTGTTGACCAGATTAAGCTTCCCGGTGTTTCGAGAGACATTTGACTCTCACTGTTGTGGTATCGTCCATATTCCAACTGGTGAAGTTAGAATGACAAAATACATCACAGTTAACCCTCAAGGGAGGGCAGGGGCATACCATGGGAATTCTCCGCCATCCAAGGAGGCTTCTATAATTGCAGAGCCGACACATAGCGCTCTGGTACTGGGCTCACCCAGGGAATCGTCACGCACTGCGCATGGCTGCTTCACTTCCTCACTTCCATATTTTGGGCATTTCATTCGCCACTGGCCGCTTCCCACACAAACCAGGAACGATAGTCTGCAGATGATATCCACTCAGTGAGCTTTCGGTTAGGACTTTCCACGAAAATTGTTTGAGCAATATTCCATTTCGTTCCCCTGCGACGCTTTTTCAACCTTTAGTAACGCTCACGAGGTAGGCTGCAGATGCTGCCGGCTCAGCATCTTACCTCCATGCAGCAGAGAATGAGTAACCGCCAGGCCCTCACATCCGGGGGCTATTGACTTAGAGGCGTTCAGCCATATCCCTCAGCTGAAGGCGGTAGAACAAGTGTCTGGGCAAGCATGTAGCAGGCTCAGTATCTCACCTCCATGCAGCAGGGGGTGAGTAACGGCCAGGCCCTCACCTCTGGGGATAATGACTTAGAGGTTAGTTAGTTAGTTAGTTAGTCGACAGATCATCCTCATTGCACATCGAACCATTCAGTCCATAAGTGCTCGGATCCCCTCCTCAGCAAATCCCGCAACGTGTAACGGCTAACGACGCCAGTTCTGTGTTGGTTTATCAATCTTCTTTGGCTTCCTGCGTAGTGTTCTTGTTTGACCACCCCTCTTTTAATTTGCTGCTCTCGCAGTCTGGCCATTGTTGTAGATTCACAGTCATCACTTGGTTCTCGCAATAGTCTTACTTCTCGTAGAGCATTCAGAATGTCGGCCTGGTCCATGGCGCGTCCGCCCTCCACAGTAGCCTCACCTGCGAGCTTGTCAGCCCGCTCATTTCCTTGTACTTCCGCATGCCCTGGCACGAAGATGAAACTAATCTTTGCCAGCCGAGACCGCTCCAGAGGCAGCAACCATTCTCTTCGGATCGACCCCTCCTCTATCCTCTTGATCATGTTCATTGAGTCGCTAAGGAAACAAACCCTAGTGAATGTCTGTGTCTCGAGCCATGTTATTGCTTTACTTACTGCCATGACTTCCATGGTCAGGCTACTTGTGGTTTCAGTGAAAGCACCAGAGTCCTCCTTCACAATTCTCCCTCCGGCCCGAGCTGTAAAGGCCCATGAGCTTCTCACATGTCGGACGACCGACCCATCTGTGTAGATGACCGCGTCACCGTCTAGCGAATTCTCGAAAATCAACGCTTGTACTTCAGCCTCAACAGCAGCCGGATTTTCTTGTCTGCATTTTCTATCTAGTTGGATGCAAACTGAAAAGGATGTACAGAAGTCTGTTGGCACTTGCACCTACTCCTCGCCAGGTTCTAAGTCCTCAAGTGAACACACCTGTTGAAGAATGTCTTCGGCTTGACCCATCCACGACCGTCCTCTTTTTAACCTGCTGCCCTTCACCTTCCTAATTTCACTATGCAGTGGATGTTGTGTGTTTGCGTTAATTCTGAGGTAGGCGCGTGCCCTGCAACCTTGTATTCTCTCTTCAATGGTTGGAAAATCAAGAAGGTAGCGCATCGCCCTGCATGCTGTATCTCTTGTACATCCAAGAATAATGCGCATAGCTTCATTCTGTATCCTTTCCATCCTTTCTATCTGCTTATGGCTGAGAGTCAGGATTGCCATTGCATACTCCAAAACAGACATGACCAGCCCCTCGTACAGAAGACATAGATGGCGCTGCTCACAGTTTGCTGCCGCCATCACCCGCATCACTGCCAAACCCCGCTTGGCCTTTGTTATCACCTGGTCTATGTGCACATTATAAGCAAGGCTTCGATCAAGGTAATTCCCCAGGTAATTCATTGCCTGCGTTCTTTCCACCGTCTCTGAACACAGCATTACAGTTGGTGTTGGAGTGTTGACAATATGATTATTCAACGAGAACCAAGTCACTGTTGCCTTTGTTGGGTTGACCATTGCCCCAGCTTCGTTACACCAAGTACTTATGCGATTGAGTTCGGTTTGTAGTTCCACAGCAACCTCCTCTCTATCCTTACCCTGACGATACACTAAAACATCATCGGCATATGACAATGTCCTGCCAGGTCCAGTGATCTGCTCACTGGTGATTCTCACTGTGTATGCGTTGAACAGTACCGGAGATAATGGTGATCCCTGTGGTAGGCCAGGATATATTGTTGTTGGTTCCGAAGTCCAACTGCCACATCTAAAAACTACTTTCCGTTGGAAGAGGGCTGCAGCGATCCAACTAAGGAGGAATGGACTTACGTTTAGTTCGAGAAGCTGAAACATTAAAAAATCCAGTGGTACTCTGTTGTATGCGTCCTCAAGATCAATCGCTGCAGCAACGGTTTCAGTGCCTGAGTGGAAACCTTCATAGACATCCTGGGCAAAGACTGCTGCATTGGTCCAGGTTTCTCTTTTTGGACGGTACCCACCCAGGGTAGGTGGGAAAACACCTTGCCTCTCTAGTTGGCTTGATATTTTCCTGGCAATTACCTTCTCCAGCAGCTTGCCTATTGTATTCTGCATGGTTATAATTCGATATCCCTGAATTTTTTTGTGGTCTTTGTCAGGCTTAGGCTAGGGAATCAGATAGCTGTGTAACCATTCCTCCTTGATGCTAACACTCCCTATGCTGTTGTTGTACATGTCTGCTAGTTTCTCTAGCTCACTGTTGGTACACCTATTTATGTCGTCGTATCTTATGCCATCAGGACCTGGAGCACTGTTTTTTGATCGTCGAAGCACAGCCTTGATTTCTTTCACTGTCACTGTGTCTTCATCCGAAGTGTTCTGGGCCTTGCATCTGTCTGAGGTGACCTCCTTGGCCAGATTTCGGCCTCCCATGTCTGTCTGGTTGCTCTGCTCAAGGTAGCGTTCAAAGAGGGCTTTGCCCTTGTCCTCGTCAGTCCTCTGCCAGATGAGGTCAGCACCTTGGAAGTCAGAAATGCTCTTATTCTTGACTACACCACTCATGCTTTTATGTAGTCGCCAGAACAATTTCAGTGACTTGTCTGTGTTTACTCTTTGACACACCTCTGCCCATTTTTCGCTTTTAACAACCGTGACCAGTTTTTTGAAATAGCTTACTTTTGTGTGCATCTCTCTTTCTAAGTGCAAGCAGGGACTAGGATGACCAGCTCTGTTCTTCTTGGCATTTTGCCATCTCCTTACAGCACTACGCTTATCCACCCAAGCCTTCTCCACCTCGAAACTCCACCACGGTGGCTGCTCCCAGCTTTTTTTTTCCTGCCCTGAAACGTTCTGCGCTTGTCACGTCTTATTTTACTCATCACATCTTGCCCTGTACTGTCATACTGGAACGTCTTTATCTTTAGCTTGTGCTGCCTGGTTCTGCCTTTCTCCACCAGTATGCTGCAAGGGTGGTGGTCGCTGCCATGGTGTCCTAGGACACCCCATCTACACACTGTAGTGACTTTTTGGGGGGGTTTCCGACTTCCATGGCCACCTTCCTGGGACATCAGACTTATTAGTAATTTGTAATGGGAACAAGTGGCGTCTATTAGATGCTGAAATAACAATTCGTCGTCTATAGAGATAAAAAGAGGAGTACGGCAGGGATGTGTGCTGTCCCCAAGCCTCTTCAACCTATACACAGAAAGAATTTTTAAATAAATTTAACTGTCTGGACTGAACATCAATGGAAGAATCGTAAACAAACATAGGTATGCTGACGATACCGTGTTACTATCAGAAAGCGAGCAAGAGTTACAAGACCTAGTGGAACAAGTAAACAGGCATGGTGCAGAATGTAGTTTAGATATTAACGTCCAAAAAACAAAAACTATGATAATTTGCAGTGGAAAGGAAAGGTCATCAATGAACATCACAATAAACGGGGAGATACTAGAACAAGTAGCAAGTTTCTCCTATCTTGGACATATGATGGCAGAAGTGAAATAGAAATCAAAAAGATAATAGGAATGGCCAAAAATGCTTTCAACGGGCTGAAATCAGTATTAACATCTAAAAAGATTAACAACGCATTTTAAATGAGAATTGTCAAATGTTACGTATATTCAACTGTATGGCACGGAAGCCTGGACATTGAACAATCAACTAGAAAGTCATCTATTATTCTGGGTTACTTTAGTTTAGACTCCCCAACCCTCAACTTACCTTTGCTGCGGTGTGCGGCCCTCGCAAGGCGCCTTACACTACCATTAAAGGTAGTTTTTTTTTTAATTTGCATATCCTTTTACAGGACATCGCTGCCAACAGCAGCATCTTTCAGCTGTCTGTTGATTTCTTGGCAAGATTACGCTCAGTAGTTTGCCATTGCTTTCTGAGCGGCCGGCTCAGTTATCCCGCAAGTCACCAGCGGGGGTAGAACCGCTCCCAGTTCTCGCCCGCTACGAGACTCTGCGTGATCAACGAGATTACGGAGAAAGTGGTGTAACCCCTCGGCCAGAGAGACCGGCATTAAAGGTAGTAGAAGTTAGTAAATGTAGAGGGTCATTTTCCACACGTCATGAAGCGCGTTGGTTATATGGTCAGGCGCGTTGCATCTTACAAAGCGGAGTCCCACAGATCTAATTTTTTATACAATACAGCTATAGTTATTTTCAGCACCACAATGTACGCTTATGCTTGATGTTTCAGCAGAACAAATTAATGCGAAAATTAGCATTGACTAGCACACATGTGAAACAGCATATAATAGGTCATGGTTTTCGCGGAACATTTCTGTTGGTTTTTGTCGCCTTTTGTTCGAGTATTTGTAACATTGGGCTTGTCTGTTTATACAAGTAACAGATTTGAGACTGTAAATTTAGGCTGTTTTATTTGATTATTGACATACTTTGTAGCAGCCATGGAATTATCTGGGAAAGTTGTTTTTATCACAGGGGCGGCTCAAGGGCTGGGGAAAGCTTATGCAGAAGCCTTGCTGGAGAAAGGAGCAAAAGTAAGCTATATTAGTTAGTATGTTAGTTAGTTAGTAAGTTAGTTAGTTAGTAAGTTAGTTAGTTAGTAAGTTAGTTAGTTAGTTAGTTAGTTAGTTAGTTGCTTGCTTGCTTGCTTGCTTGCCTGGTTGGTTGGTTGGTTGTTTAGTTGGTTAGTTGGTTAGTTGGTTGGTTGGTTGGTTGGTTGGTTGGTTGGTTGGTTGGTTGGTTGGTTGGTTGGTTGGTTGTCTCTTTGGATATCATTCTTGCACTCCGGAAAAGTTCATAGGTGATCAGACCCCCACCCCACCCCCACCCCTTTTTCAACAGATGCATCAGCGTCCGCCGGCTAATTTCCATTTCTGTGTTAGTTATGGAGACTCCTCATTTTCCCAATGTCCCTCTCGTGTCTGGCTGTGCCAACCTTAACTTACAGGTCTGTCGTTCTAGATAACGAAGTAAATTCCCTGACGTAAAACTTCTCAGCTCCAGACATCTCTCTAATCTCTAAGACTCTAAGAGTGTTAATAATCCCGCGTTAGTGATCCCGTATACCCGCGTTCTAAACACAGCTGCACGCGATTTGGTAGCAGATCGCGTTGCGTTTGTTTTTTTTACGAAATGGTTTGGGTGCCAGTTGTTCAGAAAGCAAATTCAAATTACTTAATGTAAAATTGCCAAGAGATCACAACAGCAAATAATGCTGGTGTTGACTGCATCGTCATGTACAAGACATGCAATTAATACTTGGGGAACCCTTTGAGGCCACTAACACAGTTTATAAATAAATACACATAGTATTGTCTGGCGCTCATAGAAGTGAGAAGAAGAAGGTAGAGACTAGAGGACGCACTAGACATTATTACCACCACCACCATCACATTTGCCTCGCCAGCTGGCGTAGGCGTTCATGTCCCTCTTCAGACCTAGAAGACCCTTGGTGTTCTCGATCAACACTGCTGGTGATATCCCCCCACGCCACCGTCTCAGTCCATGCAGTATCATGACTCTCGGTATTCCTCAGTCTCTTTTCCCATTGATCTTCCGAGTCATCAGGATGTTTTCAAATACCTCTCTTATTATTATATGAACACAGACCACTGTCTGTCGCTTTCTTGTGGTTGTATGTATATAATGTCCTACTTCCATTTCTTTTTTCAAGCAATCGATGCTAGTTTATAAAAGGTATTCGCAGCCATCGTCGCGGGAGTTGAGTTGAGTTGAATTGAGTTAAGAACCGACATCACTGCACTCAGGACATTCCCATACATGCTCCGTCCCGGGAAATACATCTCATTTGCTTCGAAGCTCTTCTTAATTTGTTCATCAACATTCTATGATTCACTGCCATACAGCAAAACAGGTTCTATACAAGATTTCAGTACTACCTTTCTGATATTTAGTGATACTGACTTATTACATAAGATAATTATGCTCCTACTTTGCGACCTTTGCAGATTGCCTTTGGAGATGTCAATGCTGCAGTAGGCAAGGCGACTTGCCAAGAGTTTCAGAAACGTTTTGGTGAGGAGAACGTCACGTTTTCTGCGTTTGACGTCACCGATCATCAACAGTTTCGTGGTAATGTGTTTCTTTATTAGGGAGAGTTTAGCCATAATCACTGCAGAATGTTGTTGATGCTTGGACTTCACTGTGTAGATAAGATTTTAGGTGTTCAGAGTGGTATCGCTAGATATTGTTGTTGTTGTGGTGGTGGTGGTGGTGGTGGTGGTGGTGGTGGTGGTGGTGGTGGTGCTGGTGGTGGTGGTGGTGCTGGTGGTGCTGGTGGTGCTGGTGGTGCTAGTGGTGGTGGTGGTATTAGTAGTAATAGTAGTAGATGTAGCAGAAAACTGCAGCAGCAGCAGTAGTAGTAGTTGTTATAGTAGTAGCAGTAGTAGTAGCAGTAGTAGTAGTTGTAGTAGTAGTAGTAGTAGTAGTAGTAGTAGTAGTAGTAGTAGTAGTAGTAGTAGTAGTAGTAGTAGTAGAAGTAGTAGTAGTAGTAGTAGTAGTAGTAGTAGTAGTAGTAGTAGTAGTAGCAGTAGCAGTAGTAGTAGTAGCTGTAGTAGTAGTAGTAGCAGCAGCAGCAGTAGTAGTAGTAGTAGTAGTAGTAGTAGTAGTAGTAGCAGCAGCAGTAGTAGTAGTAGTAGTAGTAGTAGTAGTAGTAGTAGTAGTAACAGTAGTAGTAGTAGTAGTAGTAGTAGTAGTAGTAGTAGTAGTAGTAGTAGCAGCAGTAGTAGTAGTAGTAGTAGTAGTAGTAGTAGTAGTAGTAGTAGTAGTAGTAGTAGTAGTAGTAGCAGTAGCAGTAGTAGTAGTAGCTGTAGTAGTAGTAGTAGCAGCAGCAGCAGTAGTAGTAGTAGTAGTAGTAGTAGTAGTAGCAGCAGCAGTAGTAGTAGTAGTAGTAGTAGTAGTAGTAGTAGTAGTAACAGTAGTAGTAGTAGTAGTAGTAGTAGTAGTAGTAGTAGTAGTAGTAGTAGTAGTAGTAGTAGTAGTAGTAGTAGTAGTAGTAGTGGTAGTAGTAGTAGTAGTAGTAGTAGTAGTAGTAGTAGTAGTAGTAGTAGTAGTAGTAGTAGTAGTAGTAGTAGTAGTAGTAGTAGTAGTAGTAGTAGTAGTAGTAGTAGTAGTATTTTCATGAGCAGTATCACCAACAGTAACAAGGATAATGTAAAGTAACAGTTCAGGACCGGTGTCCACGCCTTTAGGAGTGTTGGGTATATGGTACTGGTCCCATGTGTGTAAAGACCAAGCAGACTCGAGGGATGACGTGGTCAGTATCACACCGCCCGCCTTTATGTCCATGAATATTTACTGTTTATTTTCAGACAGGAAAGCCAAGTCAAGATTTTAAAATGTGTCTCAGTTGCAACTCGAAAGTGCTAGTATTAGTAATAGTAGTAGCAGCAGAGGTAACGCTTTAAAGACACTGAATATCTCCTCACTAAACGCTTTTGGAATTCATTACGACACATGGGAGACTGCTGCCAAAGACCGAAATTCGTGGCATTCTTCATTACGCAAGAGTGTAGTCACTAGTGAAGCAAACAGGACTGCAAGAGCTGTGAAGAAAATGCTGGACAGAAAAACCACTGAAGGAGTTCCTCCTCCTGAACGTCAAGCATTCTTTGCCCACATTGTCAAAGAACATTTCGAGCCAAAATAGGCCTTATCGGCCATCTTAGACCGCACGGCTCCATGCTTTCAACCCCACTGGATGAAATGAATGGTCATCATCATTCTTGATGGACAACACAGTAGTAGCAGCAGCAGTAGCAGTATTAGCAATAACAACAGACCAAGTACTGTTTGGGTAATCATAATATTGTTTAACATGAAAGAGTTTTGCACATACAACTGAAGTATTACTACAAGAACAAGTAAGATGATAACGATGATGATCATGACGACGATAAATATTAAGATCTGGTTTTCTGCTTGGAACGGAATTCCTCATGCGTACACAATTCCATGCGAGCCTAGCAAATCTCCATTCTACAAATTAGACTATTGAACCAGTGTTTAGTTTAGTTTAGTCGACGGATCAATACCACGGCAGGCGTGTGTAACCTATAAGTGCTCCGTTCTATTCCTAACTCAAGTCTGAGTCCTGAGAATCTCAGCTCAGTGCACGAACTCCATAGCACCGGCCAGGCTTCTGAAATACTTTGGGTAGATCTTTTACTCGAAATTTTGCCCGGGCAGCGCCGTTAGGCTACTCTTTTTCGATTTCCAACTGCCAAGGTATTTTTTACGTGCGCAACAATACATACGGGCATCGACCTCACTTCCCAGAGACCAGGGGAAATTTTGTTACTATAGTGTGTTTTTTTTTTGTTGCCTCAATATTAAATTGAATATCTCAGTAACCACCTGATGAAAAATAATGAGATTTAGTATATAACCTTATCATTATGTCCACCCAACAAAAAAATTTTTGTTCTGGAGATTGTACAGCAGATTTCCATTTTCGCTTATATGAGGTATATATTCTACCGCCCCGCCAAGAATGCCTTAATTTTTAGAGTACTACAGCTCAGCAAGACCCATTCGCGCTATTTTTAAAATTGTCTGGCGGTCTTTCGTTTTTGGACAGAGTGTGTGTTATAGTTCAGAGGCGTCGTCAACTAGAAACGTGATTATATAAATAAATCTTACCATTAATATAATCTTAATAGCTAATATTTGAATGTGTTAATACTGTTCAATGGGATTAAAAGTGAAATTGTGTACACTTCAAAACATCGCTATGAAGTTGTACACATATTTTTGTCAAGAAGCTGATCGCAGGAAACTGTTTCATACTGTTACAAATCCCGAAAAAAGAACAGTGCATGCATTAGGTTTGAGTAAACGATCGTTTCGTCGATGGGTGCAAGAATCTGGAATGAAACCAACACACGATAAGCAAACGGTAGGTAGAAAGGCAATTGTAGACAGCTTTGACAAGGATGTCATCAGACGAGTTATTATAAAAATGATGGATGCCAAAGAAACAGTGAGTGTAAGAAAACTGAGGGTTTTGTTGAGAAAGGACAATAACATAGAGCTATCCAAAACAACTTTGTGGAAAATTATAAGGACATTAGGCTTCACTTTTAGAAAGTACAAGGGAGGTAGAAATATTCTTTGCGAGCAACCGAATTTAGGAGCCATGAGAAGCAGATACCTACGTGAAATAAGGGAAATGCGCAAAGAAAATTATGACATAGTGTATTTGGATGAAACGTGGATCAATGCGCACCACACAAGTGAAAAGGAATGGCAGTCAATGGATGGAAAGATAAAACGTTATGTGCCCAGTAGTAAAGGACAGCGTTTGGTCATAGCCCATGCTGGTAGTACTCATAATGGCTTACTACAGAATGCTGGGCTCGTGTTCGTATCAAAGCATACAGACAATAGGGATTATCATAATGAGATGAATGGTAATGTATTTAGAGATTGGCTCGAGAATACAGTACTTCCATCCCTTGATAGACCGTCTTGTCTAATCATGGACAATGCATCATATCACAATGTCGTTGCCCAAGAAGACAAAATACCTACGGCATCGAGCACAAAGGAAGCAATAAAGATATGGCTCCGAAGGGAAAATATACCATTTCCAGAAACATATTTCAAGCTACAGTTGTTGTCCCTTGTAAAACAGACGCAAAAAAGCAAGAAATTTCAAATTGACAAATTGATAGAAGAACATGGCCATAGGTGCTTGAGACTTCCGCCGTATCATTCTCATTTAAACCCTATAGAACTTGTGTGGGCTAAAATTAAAGGACAAGTGGCAGCTGCCAATACTACATTCAAATTGTCTGATGTCAAGATACTAACCCAGTCCGCGCTATTAAATATTGATAAAAGTTACTGGAAAAAATGTGAGGACCATGTGTTGAAAGAGGAAGAGGATTATTGGAGAAAGGATGGATTGAATTTTATGCAACCGAGAGTAATCATGAACCTACTGGAATCGTCCGACACAGATTAAGGTCTGAGCAGAGTATGCCCTGGCCATCCTCACTGTCAGCCCTACACAGATTGGAAGACTTGAAAAGGTACAAAACGAAGCCATGCGCATCATTTTGGGCTGTACGAAAGACACCAGGTATCAGTGAGATACCTCCTTGACTTCCTGACAATGGAACACAGGATCAAGATCTGGAGAGCTCGTGCATTCTTAAACATAAGTGCAGATGAGCAGCACCTCTGCATGACGCTATATTCAGAGAAAAGGGTGACAGGCTAAAGAGAGGCAAATCCAGGATGGGTCGGGCGGAAGATTACGTCAGACAGGTCTGCAGTCTTACCAGTATCAACCCCGGCAAGGAATGGGTGCCGGTGTCTCCAGCTTTTAAGTGCACTTTCTCCTGCATTATCACACTCGACAGACGGTGCAGAGAGCAGAACCCTGTTGCTGTCAATGCAGAAGTAAACGCGCTCATCTATGAACACTCATATAGCCCCAAAGTGCTCATCCATACAGATGGATCTGTTGTAAAGCAGCACAGAAGTGCGTGGGCATTTACAGCCCATTCAGCGGACCGAACCGTTCAAGAATCCAGTGGTGCCCACTCTATGACCTCGAGCAGCATGACGATGGAGGTGATGGCAGTTACACAGGCTTTTATATGGCTGGAATCACAGCATTATACCAACGTGTGTGTACTAAGTGACTCAATGCGCATGATTCAGAAGATCGAAGCTCGATTTGTACGTAGACGGTGGACTGAGTCGCTGCGGAAGTCTGTTGTTCGTAAAGTCACCTTCCTCTTCGTCCCGGGACATGCGAGAGTCGAGGGAAATGAACGAGCTGATAAACTGGCTGGCTCTGCACCCCCTGTAGATGGCCAGCCCATGGATCGTGCCGATGTTATTAACGTCCTTAAAGATATGGCGAGAACAGAAGACTTTGACGTCAGTGAATCCACATCGCTGTCCAGGATGAAAGACTTGGGAGTAAGAATCGGCACGGCCAGATGCGAGAGGTAAATCGGGAAAACAAAGCGCCTCGTCAACTAACATAGAACTGGCACTATTAGCCACCGGAAGCTGATGCATATGCTGGGGGGGGGGGGGAGGATCTGAGGACCTATGGACATGTCCGGAGTGCAATGAAGATACCCCAACTGATAATTGATAACTGAAGAAACAAGAAGGAAATAAAAATAAGGTAAGAAATATATTTCTTCTACTTTCCTGTTAATTTACAAATTATTTACCCCTTGCCTCTGTAAATTCTCTGTCTTTACTAATATTACACATTGCAACCCTCTCGGGATTCTCCGTAGTGAAGTGGTCAAGCCGTCTGTCTCGGGCTCAGAAGGTTGTATGTTCGATTTCGGGCCGCGTCCTTCATTTCACGAGTGCATTTTTTCGGAGACTCCCGAGGGTCGTCGCTGGAGCTACGGAGTTCGTGCTTTGTGCAACGCTTTCCGCGCTGCGGACAGAAACTGAGCCATATGGGATAAAAACCCGGTACAATGCAGCCGAGTCTGTCGATTGTAAGCTACTTCTTTGATTGCACCCACTCCCATAAGAATCCGGATACGCCTTTGTTTGTCATCTGCATTTGCAGGTCCTCATTACCGTAAACATAACTTTTTTAGCAAGAAATCACTAGTTGTTAAGCAAAACATCAAAGGAATGATGCCGCTTCTAATGATTTAAGTTGTTTTTGGACCTATCAAAGACATATTCCTTGGGTGGGGGTAAATATAAGACGGTTTTTTTATAGAAATTCACGTGAAAAAAAAAAAAAATCCCTTCCCTCACCGGAGCTTGAACCCGGTACCTCCAGCACTCGAGGCGGACACCAAACCTCGAGACCACTCAGCCCTCCCTCTGAACCAATGTATTCAGTACTATACGTGACTCGTGTGTGTTGTGTTTCTACCCAGATGCCTTTGATTCAGCCGTATCAACCTTTGGACACATCGATGTGCTGGTGAACAACGCCGGGATAATGGACGAGTCCAAGTGGGAGCTGATGATTAACATAAACTATGTAAGTATGTCCCAGACGCTTGCCTGCTAACACAGTGGACAAGGGTTAGAATCAACAGAGTAGTTTATTATCAATATTGATTTTGGCTGGCAGGTCGACACAGCCGGAACTGGGTACCAGGAAATGTGTAGGGAGTGAAGGCGGCCGGTATGATCTTAAGCACATCACCATAGAGTGCCCACTGGTCAATAAAAATATAGGTTTTGTAGCGTGTGTCCAGTGTACCTAGAGGCGTGTGGAAAGAAACTTAGATTAGACAAGTGTGCCCACTGACAACGTGTGGCTTCTTGTCTATAGTAGATTCACTTCCTGCAGCTTCCCGCTTGGCGCTAAGTGGACTAGATGGGTCTTCTTGGTTTGCAACTGGTGAGAACCGAGTATCATTGTTAGCATGATGACTTTTTGTGATTGTCTTGTACTGTTTCCGTTGATTTTAGTTGCTGCATGTTAAATATTATTTCTCTGTCATGATAGATACGGGGGCATTCTGTCTGTCCGTGTCTTATTATGTCTTCTGTGGATGTCAGCATGGCCGAATGGATACCAGCACTCGCTCTTAAACTTCCGTGTGCTGATGCCGAGGTAGCTGGTTCAATCCCTGCACCAGTCAGTTGGACTAAACTGTTGACTTCTTGTCCTTGACTTGAGAATGTAAATTATAAGCGCCTCAGAAGTGGATTCGCCTGATGGTGAAGGACACTGGTAATAGGGAAAGCTCATCCACACGGGAAAGCAAACAAATCCCGTGCACAAGGAGTAGCAGCACATGTGTGGACTATTCTTCAAATCAAAGCGAGGAGCGAATGAGACAATAACTTCCATTGTCTTCCTCGACTGAAATCTGTTGTCTAAGAACTGTGTAACTCTATTCGCACTAAGACGATTTTAACTATAACTGCGCGATATCTTGTTAGAGTTTTCAGTCCTTAATACCGCCAGGTTGTGTTTTGTTTGCTCAGCAGCGATTGTGGACTGGCTTGGATTGTGATTGAGCAGATAGGGATGTCCTAGACAATACTGCTCACAAATCATTAGGCTTGGTCATGGGAATGTTATTCCCATGGGAATCCCATGGAAAAGATCCCATGCGATGGGGTGGGATGGGACAGGCATAAATTACTATGGGATGGGATGGGACAGAAAAATATGTCCCATGGACAAACCTACAAATTATGGAGGAAATTGAAGGAATGGCGCTACTCGAGGATGATGGAGCTTCAATTACTCCTTCCTACGACGTCTACAGGTGTAAGTGGCAGACAACGACAAGAACGATGCCAAACAGCTCTCAGCGGTGAGTTTACCGAAACAGTTGGTATATCATTTATTATAAGTGATAGAGAGAGGTAGCCGGCTGCCTGTGGGACCAGGTGGAGAAATCGGTGGAACAGATGGAGCACGTACGTGGAGATAATGATATGGCAGGGGATCGGTAATGGTTCTGGACGAATCTCAAAATTGAGATGGAAGACCAGGAGAACTTTCATTCAGATGGCTGCAGAAAGATTAGCAGTATGACTCTTCACTGGCTGTTGAACGAGGGGATGGAGCGCATGTGGGAGTGTCATGAGTGGAGTGATGTTGGTTCTTAGCTCAACTCAGCCTCAGATCAAGTTATTGGAAGAGAGCCGTAGCCTTCTAAGTCTTTGTTTGATATGGACGCAGGATGAAGTAATGACTTCAAGGGAAGTACCTGCACTGGATTCATCATCATCATCAAGTGCCATGGCAGCGGGCGTAGGCGTTCATGTCTCTCAACATATTTCGGCCTTTAGTTTTCTGGATCGACCCTGCTGCTGATATTCCTCCATGCCACCGACTCAATCCATCCAGCATCATTTCTCTCAGTCGGCTCCTGCCTTTCTTCCCCTCGATCTTTTCAGGCGTCACGATTTTCTCCAATGCCTCTCTTCTCATCACATGACCAAAGAAATCTGTTTATCTCCTTCTTCTTGTTGTATGTACACTAGGCACATGCTCTTTCAGGCAATCGTTGTTAGTAACCCTACTGTTCAAGGAATTCGCAACATTCGTCTTAGAAACCACATCTCTGTTGCTTCGAAGTTCTTCCTAATTTGTTCATTTACATTCCAAGATTCACTGCCATACAGCAAAACAGGTTCTATATAGCACTTCAGCACTATTTTTCTTACATTCAATGGCAGTGACTTATTGCATACTTTTTTGAAATGCAGCTTTTGCTTGTTCTATTCTGCTCTTAATCTCTGTTGTGCACAATCCGTCTGATGTTATAATTGCCCCTAGATATTTAACATTATCCACTTAGTTAAGAAGTTTCCCTTCTACTTCCATTTCATATTTTGGTGTCACAATTTTCTTTGATATCACCATTGTTACTGTTTTCTTGATATACAAAGAGAGTCATTTCTTTGCTCTCTCCGTTACTACAGTGTCCAACAATTATTGTAGGTCTGTTGCATTATCTGCCATGAATACTGTGTCATCTGCATAGCGTGTATTGTTGATATTATAACCTCCGATTAATATTCCTGGCCTCTCTTTGATCTCTCTCATTATTACTTCGCTATAGAGGGAGTAGCGATCCGGTGACAAGACACATCCCTGTCGTACTGCTAGCTTTATTTGTTCATAATTTCCCTCTTTATTTTCCCATTTTAATTGCTCCTACTTGGTTCCAGTGAATATTTTTTTTTTTATTATTCTGAGATCTTTCTCATCAATGTTGATATCTTCCAACATTTTCATTAGTTCATCATGTTTTACTTTATCAAATGCCTTAGTATAATCTTTGAAGCACAAATATGTGTCTTACTGTGTCTCTATGGATCTTTCTATTAGTGTTCGTAATGCATGTATTGCATTTTGTGTACGCTTTCCTTCCACAAATCCATATTGTTCTTCAACAATTTCGATTGTTATTTTCTTTCTTGTTATTCAAATTATAATTCGATGTAGAAGCTTAGCGACATTGTTTTGAGGTTAACTGTACGAAAGTTTTCGCATCCAATTGCTCCTGGTCTTTTTGGTATAGCTATAATACAGATTTCAACACATCACTTGGTAAATATCAACTACCGTAAATATCATTCAACATTTTCTTTAATATATCTACTCCAAATTCTCCCAGTACTTCTAATTCTTTTATTGTGATTTCATCTGGTCCAGGTGAATAGGTGGACCTTCTTCTGTTAATAGTTCCATTTCTCCACCATATAATTCTCTTATCTACTAATACCACCTCTTCATTATAGCCTCCCCCTCAATTAATATCTTTCCAGTTTTTGATTTCAAACTCCCTTATTTTTCTTCTTGTGAGCTCACTGATTTGTCTGTGCATATTTTTGTATCTTTAATAGACTTTAATTCGATTTTCATCCCAGCTCGTTTAACCAATTTTCTGTTGCCTTCATACATTTATCTCTGATTTTTTTATGTATCTTATCATACAATGTTTTGTCATTGTTACTGTTTTATTTTGTCTATCAATCAATATTCCAAGCACGTAAGCTATGATAATTAATAATACAAAAGCGAGGCCAGCAATGAACATCACGGCAAATTGGGAGATACTAGAACCTTGGGCGTGTAATCATAGATGACGTTGCATGTTTTATGCAGGACGTGACGATCAGTTCCATGTTGATTTTCTAGGCAATTGTACGGTCTGCTATTGCTATTGCTTTATGAACGAGACGTCAACGTTTAAATCCAGCTTTTTTGGTGTAGGGGTTGAACCGCCTATTTCGCATCAGCGTATCGGCATTTTAAGAGCGTGAGCTCTTAGCCTTTCGGCTACGCCGATGACGGATGACGGCAGAAGTGAAATAACATTAAGAAGAGAACAGTAATGGCCACACATGTGTTTAACAACGTGAAACACACATTACATGAGAAAACTCTCTCTCTCTCTCTCTCTCTATATATATATATATATATATATATATATATATATATATATATATATATAGATAGAGAGAGAGAGAGAGAGAGAGAGAGAGAGAGAGAGAGAGAGAGAGAGAGAGAGAGGCATGATTGTCTGCCAATCCTAAACAATTAGTAAACAGGCGACAAAAAATACACAACAGCCTTGGAGATGAGGTTTTATAGTAGAATGCCGAAAATTAACTGGACAGCCAAAATGAGCAATCTGGACATTTTGAGGAAAGCTAAGTCACAAAGACGACTTATCACAAACATCAGAAATAAGCAGTCATCATTTTTTGGCCACATTATGAGAAGACAAAAACTGGAAAGAGAGATAGAGGAATACAGCATGGGAACATTCTTGAGTCATGTATCATGGCACTGAAGGTAGTCAACACATGACATGATCCATGCAGTGGGGTGTCGCAGTTTGTGGAGAAGTATGATCGCCCACGCCAACCGACAAGGCACTGGATTATATATAAAATCCTGGAGATGTTAATATACAGAAGAATATGGGGTATTTCATGGAGATAAAAACAATCAGAGACGTATGTTCTAACGATCATGGCAATGTATACAGACTATGAAAGAAATAACAACTGGAAGTTAAATTCTTCGGCCATTTTAAACGACAAAGCACTTTTGTAGAAATCATGCTGGGGGAAATAGTTGAAGGCAGGTGAGTAAGAGGTAGACAGCGAAACAAGTGGGAAGATTACATCAAGCAACGGACGAACAGCAGTCTGTCAGTGTGTACAGCAAGAACGGGAGATAGAATCTTTGAGATACATGGCAGAAAACCTTCATAGTGGAGACGACACATTATGACTTGACTGATTTCCTTTAGTAATTAAATAATTATCTGTGTATTTTTGTGTTTTAACAAATGCACACACGATCACAAACACACACACACACACACACACACACACACACACACACACACACACATTCACACACACACACACACACACACACAAGCAGACGGATAGATGGACTGATACTCAGATATGCAGACAGGTTGGCGAACGGGTGGTCAGACAGATAGCTAGACACGTGTACAGTCAGACAGATCGACATATGTAGTAACTGTGGTTGTTTCAGACCTCGCTAGTGTTCGGCACAAGTCTGGCCATAGAACACATGAGGAAAGACAATGGGGGACGTGGCGGCCGAATCATCAACATCAGCTCCACGGCAGGTCAGTGATAGGGATTGTGTACATTACACAAACGTCACTCCATGTTAGAAAATGTAGCTTAGACCATAACCGCCATCCGGCAAGGCAACGTATTATATATCTTCTTCTTCTTCTTCTTCTTCTTCAGCGTTCCGAGCCATTGAGGTTCTTTGCTGCAAATACAATCTGTCTCCATTCGTCTCTCTGGTGGACCTTCTCTTGCCAGTCGTTAATTCCAAGTGCTTGTAGGTCTGTACATGTATTATCTCTCCACCGCCTTCTTGGTCTACCTCGGGGTCTACGGTCATTTATTTCCTGAGTGTAAGCGAGTTTTGTTTCCCTATTATCTTCCATTCTTTCTATATGCCCCAGCCATTGTAGTTTATTAGCCTTCATGATACCAGTGATTAGCGGGGACTTAAACAAATCATAAATGTCTTTGTTACTTTTTCTTTTCCACTCTCCACTTTGTGTATCCCTAATGGGTCCAAAGATGCGTCTTAAAATTTTGTTCTCAAAGGTTTGTAACAAGGCTTCGTCTCCTTTCGTTGTACTCCAGGTTTCAGAGCCATACAGCACAACTGGTCTGATCCGTGTTTTGTATATTGTGATTTTGGTGTTACGAGATAGCGCCTTTGATTTTAGTAGATGTTGTAGTGCATAGTATATCTTATTTCCAGAGTTGATTCTAGTTTGTATTTCTTCCCTTATGATGTTGGAGCAGTTGAAGATTGTACCCAGGTATTTGTATGTTTCCGTTCTTTTAATGGTCATATTATCTATTTGTATGTGGCCAGAGTTTTTAGCCATTCCGTCTCTTGAAATTACCATATATTCTGTCTTATCTTGGTTGATAACCAGCCCCATCTGTTGGGCTTTTTCCTTTAAGTGAGTCAATATTTCCAATGTCTTTTGTTCACTTTGCCCTATAATATCTATATCAT
This sequence comes from Cepaea hortensis, assembly GCA_963921405.1. Lineage (NCBI taxonomy): Eukaryota > Metazoa > Mollusca > Gastropoda > Stylommatophora > Helicidae > Cepaea > Cepaea hortensis. Next base: position 20,065,429 of record OY992881.1, on the reverse strand, counting down.
CTGCATAACCAAACAGCTTGGATGTTCCTCCAATATCACATTCCTCCTTTACCTTCCTTACAACTTTCTCTAGAGCCAGATTGAAGAGTAGCAGCGATAGTGCATCACCCTGTTTCAAGCCAGATGTTATTAGGAATGGGTCTGATTTCCTGCCTTTATATGTTACTATATTATAAGTATCTTCCATGCATAGTCTGGTCATGTTGATTAACTTCCTTGGTATTCCAAATTCCTGCATAGCATTCCATAGACTATTCCTATGGACACTATCATAAGCCTTTTTAAAATCCACAAAAATGTTATGGAGATCTCTTTTATATTCCCAATGTTTCTCGGCTATTTGTCGTAAGATAAATATCTGATCTATTGTTGATCTGTTTTGTCTAAAACCCGCCTGGTAGTCAACTAATATGTCTTCTGAATATGGTTTTAGTCTATTTAGTAATACTGCGGATAGTATCTTATAGCTTGTGGACAGTAGTGATATTCCTCTATAATTTCCACATTGGAACTTGTCTCCTTTCTTAAAGATAGGTATCAATAATGACTCTTTCCAGTCATGGGGTAATTCTTCTGTCCTCCAGATTTTTATTATTAGTTCGTATAGCTTTAGATGTAATGCATGGCCACCTGCCTTTATAAATTCAGCAGCAATTCCATCAGCCCCAGTTGCCTTATTGTTTTTAAGTCGTGTGATTACATATAGGATTTCTTCAAATGTAGGTTCTTCAATTTGTGGTTCGCATGTTAGAACCTCTTCCTGTGGGAAAATGTTACTTGGAGCTTCACAATTTAGTAATTCAATAAAATATTCTTTCCATGTGTTGCACATTTCCTCATTGGTATTTATCATATTCCCATTTTTTGCATTTTTTTTTAAAGTGCCATTTATATGCTCGGTGATTTCAATGCTCGTGTGGGCGGGGACTCGAGTTCATGGCAAGTGTGCCTTGGAAAATACAACATCGGTCGCATGAATGAAAATGGGCAACGGCTGCTGGAGCATTGCGCCAGAAATGACCTGTGTATTACAAACTCCTTTTTTTTTTTAAACAAAAGGGCTGTATAAGGTCACATGGAAACATCCAAGAACATTGGCATCAACTGGACTTCATCATCACACGGAGACAATATATATGAACCATACATCATTAACTCGAAGTTACCACAGTGCTGACTGTGAGACGGATCATTCTTTGGTTGTTGCAAGGGTTAGACTGAGACCAAAGATAATCTACACAGCTAAACACAAATCTTGCCCCAGGATTAATATTATTAACACTCACGATCCTGAAAAGTTCTTTGAGTTTTAACAGCAACAAGACGCGTTCACTGATACATCAGAAATCTGTACAGTAAGTGAAAAGTGAGGTAAACTTAAGGAAACTCTTTATAAAACTGCGGTAGAGGTTTACGGCACTGTGGATCACAAGAGGCAGGACTGGTTTGCGACAAACAGCGAGACTCTGCAGCCCTTGATTGATAAGAAGAAGAAAGCTCTCTTAAGAAACAAGGAAAGACCAACGCGTAACACTCTGAGTGAGCTAAGGCAAGCTAGGAAGGATGTGCAAAAGGCTGCCAGGCAGTGTGCAAATGATTATTGGATCAAGTTATGTGAGTCCATTCAAATCGTAAGTGATAAGGGAAACATCAGAAGCATGTATGAAGGGATAAAGAAAGCCTGTGGTCCAGTGATCAAAAGAAGTGCACCACTGAAAACCTTGACTGGAGAAATCATCACTGATAAAAAAACAGCAGATGGATAGATGGGTCGAGCACTATTTAGAGCTTTACTCAAGTGAGACCAAGCTAGCGGATGATGCCCTCAATGCCATAGAGGCCCTGCCAACTCTTGACCACCTGGACACACTTCCCACTATAGCAGAAGTTAAGTGTGCTGTAAATGATCTTGCATCTGGAAAGGCTCCAGGTAAGGATGGGATTCCAATAGAGGTTATCAGGAGTGGGCAAGACACACTCGCTCTACAGATCCACCAGCTAATTGAGCTATGCTGGCGAGAAGGACAAGTCCCACAGGATTTCAGAGATTCAAGCATCATAACGCTGTACAAGAACAAGGGCGATCGAAGCGACTGTAACAACTATAGGGGTATTTCACTTCTGTGCACTGTTGGGAAAGTATTTGCCAGAATTGTTCTGCGCAGACTTCAAGTCATAAGAAATCAAGTACCTGATCAACACTGATGTTGGATAACAGGGTGTCTTCATCCGACATACAGGACTTCACGCTGGAGTTCGCAGCCAGTGAACGCAAGCAGGCAAGCAAGCAAGCACATGCATCCATTGTGGACAAACATTTACAGCACGAATTAGCCTTATCAGCGACACTCGCCGCCGCCATGGGTCGTAGTTATTAAGAGTTTTTGAAGCACAATGTACCAAACTATCGTCTGTCAAGACAGTAAGGTGCCAATGAAAATACTGCTAAACAAGATAGTATAGCCTGGGCATATAAAGATATAAAGAGTATTTAGGTGATCATAATACGCTAGATTCTGTGTCAGTTAAGCGTGAAAGAAAGTTAGGATACTGAGTGAAAGGAAGACATATACTACATAAAAGGAAAGGCAGATACTGCATGAAAGGAAGACAGAAACTGCCTGCAAGGAAGACAGAAACTGTCGGAAAGGAAGACAGATACTGCAGGAATGTGTGTGAGTGTGTGTGTGTGTGTGGGGGGGGGGGGGGGGTAAATACTGTGTGAAAGAACGTCGGATATTGTCTGAATAGAAGACATACTGTGTGAAAGGAAACTCAGATACTTGATGAAAGGAAAAGCAGATACTGTGTAAAACAAAAGGAAAATACTATCTGAAAGAAAGACAGATACTGCATGAAAAGGAATGCGGATATTATCTTAAATGAAGATAGATGTTGCGTGAAAGAAACGCAGATACAGGGTTAACGAATGTCAGATCTGTGAAATAAAGCCGGGTACCGCGTAAAGTAACCCGGTTACTTTTGGTTTAATTTCCCGACTTATCCTAGGTCTAGGGGACTACTACTATGTCCCCGTGTACTGTGGAACCAAGCATGCAGTCCGGAGCTACACGTCATCGCTAGCGGTGAGTTCACTAGTCAAATCCTCATTTCACACGTGTGTACTTTCTTCAGTCACTATTCCATCACAAGCTTTACCCTGGTGCGAGGAAATGCAACCTAAAGACTAAATGTCATGGCAGGGCAGACCATGTAACTGGTCTAGAATGGAAATTCAGACAGACGAACAGTTAAGAGCATAGCATTGCTGATCCGGCATCTTCTGCAGTTTGTCTTGTTCCAGTTGTATTGGTGTAATCTTTCCTCTGCAGGCCTAGAGGGTGAACATGCTGCATTGGCAATACGTGGTCTCTCAATTCATCCCAGTCTTTGTGCTATGGGGAGGTCATAATGTCTCGTTTTTAAGCACAATGTAACAAACTATCGTCTGTCAAGACAAGGTGCCAGTAGCAGTAGTGTTTGATCAAAGTTACTATTATCAAGTGCTTGTATAGTGTCAGACACCATACAGATAAATATTAGTCATCCTAATCATCTTCATCATTGTTAGTTAGTTAGTTAGTTAGTTAGTCGTAGTTCCAACCTCATAGCAACGGGTTGCCCCCATTATGCTCCGTTCCTGTGCCAGTGAATATCGCACAAAATGCTCCCCACTATATGGAAAAGTGGAAAAGACAGGAGTCTCGACAAACAACAGCCCGCACAGATACACTGTGCATAATGCCGCCGCCAGAATGTCAACACAATAGTCCCCAACGAAACACCCAGTTCATCTCTGATGGAATCGGCAGTCATTTTCCCATCTGGATGTTTCCTAGATGTTCACCCACACAGTCCACGAAAATACAGTTCATCGTCGATGGCAGTGGCAGTCAACCAGAAGCCCAGCAGCCACGCATTTCTGCATAAGGCAAAAACCAGTTAACTCTGGGACATAGCCATCTACCATCGCTCCGAACATGCAGTCACGTTCCAAAAAACCTCGGGCAGATTCAAAAGCATTTCACACGAAACTCACAGCTCACAGTGTCGCGCCACGCACTCACTCAGTAGCAGGGCGACGGAACCATCAAGCCTCCTTAGTCGCCTCTTACGACATGCGTGGTAGGCTGCAGTGTTGCTATTCTTTGCTTCCTTTATGGGAATCATTGTTAACTGATTCAGTGTCAAATAAACAGTAGGTTTAGACCAAACAATATTCACAATCAAATGAATAAGCATTATATTGCAAATGTCAGTTCACTGAGCATTGAAACTGCGGAAAATTCGCATGTCACACATATTCACATATCAAGGCAGCTCCATTCACATATTAAGGCAACTCTATTCATACATGTCTCACATTTTCGCATATTAAGGCAACTCTGTTCGCATATAAGGTAACTCTATTCACTTATTAAGGCAACTCTATTCACACGGGGAGGAGCGGCTGGCCAAGTGGCTAGGACGTTGGGTTCCCATTCAGGAGACTCTGATTTGAATCCTCGTTATGGTGGTGGATTTTTTGTTTCTGTCAGGAGCCAAAAGAAAACCTTAACTTGTACAGTTCGCGGCGACTGCACTGGCCAGGCGGCCTTCATTCCCCCAGGCTATATACGGTCCCACTCCCCCCCCCCTCCTTTCACCTGTCCTACACTAAAAGGTACTATAGACAGTAATGACAGTTGGAGACAGTATTCACATAAGTTTATCTGTCTCCCTCAGCTACAACCCAACATCGGAGATCTGGGGCTGGAGTTTGCTTCTCTCTGCCCGGCTGGAGCCGCCACCGACCTCATGCTGAAGGTTGACAATGACAAGGTCGGCTTCCTTGACGACTTCCAGAAGAGATGCGAAAACACCATGATGGAGTACGTAATGTGTGTGTCAGCAAGGCAAAACTCAAATTTATGTGTTGTTGTGGTTCTGCCCGCCGAAATACGATCTACAGCAGGAAGCGTGGTTGGTGGTCATAATATAAGTTACGTTATAATGGACAGACTGCTTGTTCGCGGGGATTAATGCGCTTAAACTTACAATGCGCTGATGGCGGGGTAAGTGGATCGAATCTTCACTGGTCAGTTGAACTTAAACGTTGACTTCAGTTCAGAAAGCAATGGCAAACTGTTGACCGTAAACTTGCCTAGAAAGTCAACCTGGTGTTGGCGTTGATCGCTACGTCCTGCAGAAAGCATGCAACATTTTTACGTTATACTGATGACATTGTTTTGATAGTAACAAGCGAGAGTGATCTATAGAAATTGATACCAACAAGCGAGTGATCTATAGAAATTGAGAGCAACAAGCGAGAGTGATCTATAGAAATTGAGAGCAACAAGCGAGTGATCTATAGAAATTGAGAGCAACAAGCGAGTGATTTATAGAAATTTAGAGCAACAAGCGAGAGTGATCTATAGAAATTGAGAGCAACAAGCGAGTGATCTATAGAAATTGAGAGCAACAAGCGAGAGTGATCTATAGAAATTGATAGCAACAAGCGAGATTGATCTATGGAAACTGATAGCAACAAGCGAAAGTGATCTATAGAAATTGAGAGCAACAAGCGAGAGTGATCTATGGAAACAGAGCAACAAGCTTAGAGGCAAATTGTGTAGTAGCTAGAAAATGACGAGACTTTTGACGACGGATATTGTTGAATAGCAACAACAACAAACAGAGGACAGCTGACATTTTGATTCCACCAAGAGAAGTTGGTTTTTGACACCGGAAAGTAGGGAAACCATCTGAACTGACCCAGGACAATGGGAGGGAGTAATATGACTGATACTTTGAAGTTTTGGAAAAAGAAACGAGCATTATTAAATTTGAAGAGGACATATTATTTTTGTAGGAAATTGCTGTCAAGTAAATTATGAATTAGGCCAAGAGGTTTTGCTATTTTAAGTATGTTCCAAATTATCTCTTGTAATGCATATGGACTGAGTATACCGGGGAAGGGACATTAAATGATTTGAAATACATCCATATCGGACGTCGGTGAGTTTTATATATATATAATCTATTGCCACCAGATTTCTTTTGAGCTGCCTACAAGATAATACTAAGTTAGTATTGTTGCTGCGGTCAAATCAACAAGTAGTACTGAATAATGAGGAACATCTACCCACTAAGTCAGGGCCATTTGAACGGTCCTGTATTACGACTAGGCTTGTTGGTATAGCCAGGTCGTTGGACTGTTACACCGGCGTGTGAGGATTAGTGACGGGTAAAAGTAACCGCGGTGACGTATTTGCTAGCACGGGTGCATGTCGGTCCGGTGGACATGTATTGGAATACTCATTGGCGGGCAAATTTGCTTTTTTAATCGACCTGGATTTACAGGTTCACCCAAACTAAAATGCGTACCAGAAAATGTTCAGGGAATTAAAGGCGTTCGGAGTGATTCTAAATGTTCAGGAAATTAAAGGCGTTCGGAGTGATTCTGACCACATCACTACTGGAGTGCCGAGTGTCTTTAAAACAAAAAGTCGCTTAAAAGTCGACAGGGTCGACTTCATTGCACCGGGTTTTATCCCATATGGCTCGGTCTCTTTCCGCAGCACGGAAAGCGTCGCACAAAGCACGAACTCCGTAGCTTTTTAGCGACGACCCACAGGAGTCTCCGAAACATTTACCTCGTAAACCGAAGGGTGCTGTCCGGAATCGAACCCACAACCTTCGGAGCACGAGTCAAACGGCTTGACCACTTAACCTAATAGGTCCACAGGTGTGGGAAAGGACCTTATGACCTGGTTGAGTAGACACATACCGACCTGTAGCTAGCTTCTCTCATGAACTGTTTCAGGATGTCCTCCGTGGTCAGTGCCTTTCTGGAGTTGCTACAGCTGGAGAAGATGAACGGAGCCATCTTGAAGGTTGTTTACCAAGAGGGAACATCGTTGGTCAAGATGGAAAGTATGGTCTGTGACTAGGAGATTCGCTCAAAGAACCTCACCGCCGTTTTCCGAATGTGATCCCAACAGGCGACAAGTTGAATAAGCATAATGAACGTGGTGTGTGTGTTTGAACATGATGTGTGTATTTGAACATGATATATGAATTTTGTAAATCTTTTAAGATGCTTGATTCATTTTAGAATATTGAGTAAAATAATCCGATGATCAGCACTTCGCTGACCACATTGCCCTGCTGTCCCTCATACAAAATCTGATGCAGGATAGACTCAACACTCTTGATGAGAGGTCGCAGTAATTAGGTCTTAAAATTCATAAAGGAAAAGCAAAGATAATGAGAATACATCAGTCAAATGATAACCGGGTGTACCTTGGTTAAACTTTATTTCGACAGGTGAAATCATCCATGTAATTGGGTATAAATGTCAACAAAGGCGGAAGAATACAAAAGGCAAGATGCATATTCAAGGCACAAATTTAGAATATTCAACACTAATGTTGAGTGTTTACTTTTGAACGTTGTTGTAATAAAGGGTGCAGAACAAAGGACATGTCTTGAATATCAAGAAAACAGAAACAATGGTAGCATCGACATGTGTTGCAACAACAGAAGGTGAATCGCTTAACCAAGTTCACAAGTTTAAATACCTAGAGGTAATCATAATATCAGATGGAAGATCAATCAATCAATCATGTGCCATGCCGGAAAGCGTGGGCGGTCATGATTCGCCATTTCACTCGATCACCAGAGTCGTGGATCAGCTCAGTGTTCCTGTCTCGTCCTTGCCATGTGGCCAAGCCATCCAGGTATTTTCCTCTCGGTCTTCCTCTTGGTCTGTTCCCCTCGATCTTGCCAGCTGTCACCAAGTTCTCCAGTCCATTTCTTCTCATAACATGTCCAAAAAATTTTGACTGTCTACGTCTAATTTCTCATTTGTCTCTTGTAGTACTTGGTCATTGGTTTTTCTATCTGTCCATGGTATTCTTTGCATTTTCCTCAGAAACCACATTTCTGCAGCCATCAGATGTTTTTCAGCTTGACTGCACATTGTCCAAGTTTCACATCCATACAAAAGAACAGGCTCTATGTATCCCCTCAACACTCTTTTTCTCGTTTCAATTGACATAATTTTATTGGTCAGAATGTTTTTCATCTTGATAAAGGCTACCTTCGCAATGGCGATTCTTGTTCTAATCTCTTCAAGGCATCTGCCATCAGATGTTATGACTGTTCCGAGATAATTGAACCGATTCACTTGCTGAAGAATATTCCCATTTACTTGTATATTACATTGTGGTACTTCGTTCTTCCTAGTGACGACCATAACCTGTGTCTTCCTACAATTTAATTCCAACCCCAGCTGCTCACTGTGTACAACCACAGCGTCTACTAATTGTTGCAGATCCTGTGCATTGTCTGCAATCAATACTGTATCATCTGCATATCTAATGTTATTTATGTTTCGTCCTCCAATGCTGATTCCATTTAGGTCTTCTACATTTCTGAAAATATTTTCACTGTATAAGGAAAAAAGATCTGGAGACATTACACATCCCTGCCTAACACCTCTCTTAATAGGTTGGTATTGTCCTACTTCATTATCAATTCTTATGGCAGCTTGTTGTTTCCAATATATGTTTTTTATAAGTCTAATGTCTTTCCCATCAATTTGTAGATCTGCCAGCATATCCACAATGTTGACATGTCTTACTCTATCAAAAGCCTTTGTGTAGTCAATAAAGCAAAGATGTATATCCTTGTTTACTTCTAAAGCACGTTCAATAACTGTTCGCAGCATATACACAGCATTTACTGTACCCTTTCCTTCTACAAAACCACATTGTTCTTCCCCTATTTCAGGTTTTATTTTCTTCCTCACTCTTTGCATGATAATTCGTAACAAAATCTTTGTGATGTGACTCATTATACTAATTGTTCTATGTTGATCACATTCTAAGGTTCCTGATTTCTTTGGGATTGCAATAAATACAGAATTACATAATTCAGAAGGTATATCTCCAGTATCATATAATGTGTTCAGCCTTCTAGTGACTTGCTCTAGTCCAAATTCTTCTAAAGCTTTAATCATTTCTGTTGTGATGTTATCTGCACCGGGGGCCTTGCCAGCTTTCATATGCTTAAGAACATTTTGAACCTCCATCTTTAAAATTGCTGGTCCTTCATTATTAAATCTAATAGCATACTGTTCCTCTCTGTTATCATTATACAGGTCTTTCACATAATCTGTCCATACATGTAGAATCTGATCTTTTTCTATTATGATTTTGCCATCTTTAGTTCTTAGACAGCCTGTTGATGTACTTGTTCTTTTATTAGTAAGTTCCTGAATCCTTTTGTGCACTAATTTGGTATTTTGACTGTTGTGTTGTTTTTCAATTTCTAAGCACTTTTCCTCAAGCCATGATTCTTTTGCCTTCCTACATAATATTCTGACTTGTCTGTGAATTTCTTCATATTTGGCAGGATTATTTTTGTTGAGTCTTCTTGTTTCCATTAAGTGTAAAATTTCCTCAGTCATCCATTTCTTACGACCCACCTTCTTTAATTTTGGAATAGTTGTTTCTGCAGCCATATTGATTGAATTCTTTAACATTTCCCATTTATCATCCACATCTTGGAATAGGATCTCTAGATCAGACAATATTTCAAATCTGTTCTGTACTTCTATGTTGAATTTGTTTTGTATTTCCTTGTCATTACTCAATGTACACAAATCATATTTAGTGTTCCCTGTTGTATACTTGACTTTCTTCAACTTTATCCTCAATGTTCCTGTGAGTAATCTGTGGTCACTATAACAATCAGCACTGGGAACTGTTTTTGCTACTGTTAGGGCGTTTCTAAATCTTCTGCTAATGAGAATGTAATCAATCTGGTTTCTAATCCTGCTATCAGGACTCCTCCAGGTCCATAATCTTCTAGGGTGTTGCTTGAACCAGGTGTTTCCTACAATCATTTCCTGTTCTTTTGCCCACTCTACTAGTCTGTATCCTCTTTCATTTCTCTCTCCTAAACCATAGTTTCCTACTGTGTATCTATCCCCTTGATTTCCTACTTTTGCATTGAAGTCCCCTATTATAATGTTTATTTCTGAATTTTTACATTTCTTTAAGGCAGACTCTATGTCATTATAAAATTCCTCTACACTATCTTCACTGGACTCTCCTGTTGGGGCATATACTTGAATAACATTTATGTTAAAAGGTCTGCCACTCAATTTAACTAGTAGTACTCTGTCCGACACGGCCCAATATCCCTGAACAGACGTTGATGTTTTCCGATCCAAAATTATTGCCACTCCCCTATGTCGATCCTCACCTCCAGAATAAATAATCTTAAAATCTTTATGTATCTTGATGCCTGCTCCTGTCCATCTCGTTTCGCACATACCTAATATATTAATTTTTTCTCTTTGAATTTCATGTGTTATGTTCTCTAATGTTCCGTCGTTGTTTAACGTCCTAACGTTCCATGTTCCTAATTTTAATGTCTCTGTCCTTGTCTTGCGATGATCAGTCTTTAAGCGAATCATAATAAACTAGGCAATTTCAAAGAGGTAGTTTGCCGTTGCTTTCCTCTATGGCAGTGACCATACTGGCCGGATGACCGCAATCAGTGTCTCTCGAAAGAGAGAAAGCTTGCCGTCGCGAAACTCGAGACCATAACCAACAAATATCTGTCGGCTGCCCTCATAATTTCATCCACCACCTGCCTTCCGTGGCTTCTTTTGAACACTTCCAATTAACGAACCCGAAATAACATCACATAATCCAAAGGAAAAACACTATCCACACGAATTTCACGGGAATTTCCATAAGGAATCCACAGAAAAACACTGAACAGCTTCTCCCCCAAGACAACGAGTCATCGCGTCGCCATTACACCGGAAGTGTGGATGGAAGATGCATAACAGAAATAAAGAGAATAGGTCAAGCAAAAGCTACATGTCAGTTAATAAAAGATAGTGTATGCTATAAGTCTCTATCATTGAATGCCAGGAAGATAGTACGTAAAGTTATATAGCACCCACTCTACGGACAACTGGGTGAACTAAAAAAGTTAAATTTATGAAGAGACACCATTGCAGTTATAGACAACTTTCATACAAGAGACAACATTGCAGCTATAGACAAATTTCATTCCAGAGACAACATTACAGTTATAGACAAATTTCAGTCGAACGAAAGAAGAAGAATATAGCACCCGTTTTGGCAGGGAAACATGGAACGTGAATTGACAAATTAACAAGAAGTTAGGGCCCACCGACATCCAAACTCTAGACCCTTCTACTACTGTTCACATCTAATACAAAATTTAATCTTCTTAAAACTTCCTACCGCCAAATTGACGGAGTGGCCATGGTGAGCTCTCTAGGTCTCATTCTAGCGGACATCTTTGTGGCGTACTTAGAACAACGAGCCTCGAATATTAAGGTCCTTTTTCTATAACACCGGTAATTGAGTGATATATTATTAATCACAGAGACCAGACAACGATCAGAATCGTTCCACTCCACCGTGAACCAAGCCCACAAGAGCATCTCTTTGTCTATTGGTCATGAACACAATGACACCCGATCGTTCCTAGACACCAAGCCTATAAGAACATCTCTTTGTCTATTGGCCATGAACACAATGACACCCGATCGTTCCTGGACATCCTCATCCAACGTCGAGAGTATGGCATCACCCAGGGAGCAGTCTATCGAAAAAAACAACACGAACGTGTCAATGCATGAATTTCAATAGCTTTGCACCTATGCAATATAAGCATGGTCTGGTAAACGCCCTATTTAACCGAGCCAGAAAGATTTGCTCCGATGAAACACTCAAAGAAGAACTGGGCACCCTTAACCAGACTGCAATCTAATTAATGGATATCCAGTCGACTTCATCAAGCGTCACTGCCAGTCACCCACACCCACACCCACAGAATCATCGGGTCCCAAACTTGAAGTGTTTCTTTGACTAAACTTTCGAGGGGACGACGTAATGAAACGAATACATGATTGACTAAAAACAGCAGTAAGCCAAACATTCTTTGTTGCTGAGCCAATTTTCAAATATAAAACCACCTGGATACCCACCGTGAAAGTGGCATTGTCTCCGCCCACCAAATCAAACTGCATTTATCAAGTCCAATGTAGGTGCCAAAACGCTAATAAAAGTAGAACATTACACACAACTATATGAAAGAGACAAACAGCGTTCTTTGCTCATATAATAAGATGAGATGCATCGAAAACTAGAAGAAATGATTACCCTAGAAAACATAATTAATCACGTGTCACTGCCGGTATTTAGCACGGCAAAATAAACATATGCTCACACTTTATTGTGTTCTCTCCATTAAGTCATTTGCTCTTTTTCTTTTCTCCCTTAATAATATTATGTTAATTGTCTTTAGATTATTAACTCCAGCCGGCTTCTGTTACCCGAGACAGTACAATACATCCCCGGATCGTTAACTCCATCCGGCTTCTAAGTGACAGTATAACACATCCCCAGATCGTTAACTCTAGCCGGTTGCTGTTACAAGTGACAGTATAACACATCGTTAGATTATTGACCCTAATCGGCTGCTATTACAATTGACAGTATAACACGTCGTTAGATGATTGACTCTAACTGGCTTCTGTTACAAGTGACAGTATAACACATTGTTAGATGATTGACTCTAACTGGCTTCTGTTACAAGTGACAGTATAACACATCGTTAGAGTATTGACTCCAGCTGGTTGCTGTTACAAGTGACTGTATAACACATCTTTAGATTATTGATGTCAATTGCAATGAGAAAAAGAGTGTTAAAGTGCTACATACAACCTGTACTTGTGTATGAATGTGAAGCGTGGAAAATGAAAAACATCTATTGCAGTGGACATGTGAGATCCGAGGAAAATGCAAAGTATACCATGGACAGAGAAAAACCAATGATCAAGTCCTACAATAAACAAATTAATACAGTAAACTGATTAGAGAAATTAGATGTAGAGACATACAAGAATTGTGGGCACGACACGAGAAGAAATAAACAGAAGAACTTGGTAATAACTGATAAGACTGCGAGGAAAAGACTCAGGGGAAGCAGAGAGGTAAATAACTAGATGACTTGGCCACGTGACGTACTCGAGACAAACCCACAGACCTGATCCACGACTCTGGAGATCGTGTGAGGTAGTGAAACATTTCCGTCCAAGCTTATCGGCATGGCATGTGATGATGATACACTATATCCCCGCCATTGAAAGTTAGACATATCTTTCTTGCATGTTTCATTGAACTAGTCTTGTGTCATGCCTCTAAATATGTCAGCGAACGAAATATGCTATAGGAGAACGCAATATGTGAATACACAGCATCGTCAACTCCACTTGGCAAGGCTCTTGATGATGATGATGATGATGATGATGATGATGATGACGGTGGTGCTGGTGCTGGTGCTGGTGCTAGCGCTGACGATAACAATGATGATGATGGTGGTGGTGGTGGTGGTGGTGGTGATGATGATGATGGTGATGATGATGATGGTGGTGGTGGTGGTGGTGGTGGTGGTGATGTAGATGATGGTGATGATGATGATGATGATGATGATGATGACGGTGGTGGTGGTGGTGGTGGTGGTGGTGGTGATGTAGATGATGATGATGACGGTGGTGGTGGTGGTGGTGATGTAGATGATGATGATGACGGTGGTGGTGGTGCTGGTGGTGGTGGTGGTGGTGATGTAGATGATGATGATGACGGTGGTGGTGGTGCTGGTGCTAGCGCTGACGATAACAATGATGATGATGGTGGTGGTGGTGGTGGTGGTGGTGGTGGTGGTGGTGGTGGTGGTGGTGGTGGTGGTGATGTAGATGATGATGATGATGATGATGATCTGAATCATTATATCACGAGCAACAGGCAGCTGTCAGAGAGGTCGGTGAAAATGTAAGCCTATGTAAGGTGCAAAGGGGTGTAAAGTGGGCAGCATTTTCTCGTCTGTTCAACATCATTGAAATGTTAAAAACTCCGTCACGGAGTAAGAACTACCGGAGGGCGTCCCCCTGCGGTCATTTTTCGCCATCTCACACAGTCACCAGAGTCTCGAATCGCATCTGTGTTCCTGTTCCGACCATGCCATGCTGGTAATACATCAAGGTATTTATACCCTTGCCTTCCTCTTGCTCTGTTCCCATTCAGCTTGCCAGTTGTCAAGTACAATTCTCATCATAACATGTCCAAACAATCCTGACTGTCTACGTCTAATTTCTCTAATCAACCTCCATTTCTCTAATCAACCTCCATTTCTCTAATCAACCTCCTTTTCTCTAATCAACCTCCGTTTCTCTAATCAACGTCCGTTTCTCTAATCAACCTCTGTTTCTCTAATCAACCTCCGTTTCTCTAATCAACCTCCGTTTCTCTAATCAACCTCCATTTCTCTAATCAACCTCCATTTCTCTAATCAACCTCCGTTTTTTTTTTTTTTTCACTCCTGAAGGACTCTCTCATTTGATTTTCTGTCCGCCCATGACATTCTGTGCATTTTACTCAAAAACCAAATGTCCACAGCTATTAGATGTTTCTAAGCAAACAAGTTAATGTAACATTTTTGGTAACATGAATCCCTTCGGTGACAAAGACGAATGTGAGTCATAGACCATTTCGCAACGACTAAAGAGAAAATCGAGGCTTTTGAACTTAATTGTTGCATAAAAATTATTTAATATCGTGGCCAACGAAAAAGAAAACTGATATTCTACAAGATCTGAACATGGAAGAAATCTGGCTCACACACAACAATATGTATCAGAAGCTGATATACTTTGGCCATATTAAACATGACAGTGGCTTGGAGGGAGCAGTAATGTAAGGTATCGTTCCTAGAAGAAGAGAGGCAGGCGTCAACCAGCACCAAGATACACACAACACACTAAAGAGACTTGGGCATGAAAATGTATGTGGCGGGGGAACTGGGCCAGATCGAAAATCTTGTCAGCGAGCCCCATGATGAGATCGACATTCGGTAAAGGACCCGATCTTCTTTTTCTTCTTCAGCGTTCCGAGCCATTGAGGTTCTTTGCTGCAGATAAAATGTCTCCATTAGTCTCTCTGGTTGACCTTCTCTTGACAGTCGTTGATTCCAAGTGCTTGTAGGTCTGTATATATATTATCTCTCCACCGCCTTCTTGGTCTACCTCGGGGTCTACGGTCATTTATTTCCTGAGTGTAAGCGAGTTTTGTTTCCCTATTATCTTCCATGATAAGGACCCGATACATGATGTAAATTATCATAAACCGACTAGAGCCAATAATTATCTGCAGTAGCAGTCGTATAATTACAATTTCATTGCAACGGGTCGCCCGATAATTGCTCCGTCCCTGTGCCAGCGACAACCACATCAAATGCTCATCATTGTTCAATGTGAACTCGTGAAGGAAACAGTAGCTTCGACAGAACGAAATGGCCAGAGAACCAACAAAATGCAGTCCCTCACTTGAATTAGCATTTGGTTGTCGAAGACAACTAACACACAAGCAGACAACACACGCATTATCGCATAACCCAGCCGCGGAATGCCGGCAAGTAGCCGTCCGTCATTTCCCACCTCACAGTGTTGCATCAAGCACTCGTCTTAGCAGCTGGGCAACGAAACCAGATCCTACAAGTCCAAACGAGGGAGAAATACAATAAGAAACCGTGCCCAGAGACAGTGGGCTCTCCAAGTTGTTACTTGCCTGCCTATTCGCCATATGTGATATAAGATTTATTTATTTTTTCGCATATCCTATTTACATGATATCGCTGTCAACACCAGCAGTTTACTGCTGTTGTTGATGTCTTGGCAAGTTTTACGTTCAGTAGTTTGCCATTGCGGGCGGTTGCCAATGATATGCAAGGCGAACTAGATCGAATTTCCTCATGGTGTGCTGATAGCGGTGCACTTGTCAACCCTGCAAAGGCATCGGTTACATGGTTCTCCCTAAACAACCATATTGTGAACACAGCCCTGCCGGCAGTAAGAATGGATAGGAGCATTTTGAGTAGAACCCAGTCAATGACATATCTTGGCGTGAGGCTTGATCGTAGCCTGTCCTTCAGAGATCATGTCGATTATGTCATAACGAAAGCTCGAAAAGGTTTGTCAGCAATGAGAGTCATGGCGACTGCCAATATCGAGCAAAAACTGCTAATACTTCTGTTCCAAGGACTGGTGCTTTCACGCATCGAATATGCCCTGGCCATCCTCACTGTCAGCCCTGCACAGATTGAAAGACTTGAAAAGGTACAAAACGAAGCCATGCGCATCATTTTTGGTTGCACGAGAGACACCAGCTGTGTAGGAATGAGATACCTCTTTGATTTCCCGACAATGGAACACCGGATCAAGATCTGGAGAGCTCATGCATACTTAAAAATAAGTGCAGATGAGCAGCACCCTCTGCATGACGCTATATTCAGAGAAAATGGTGACAGGCTAAAGAGGGGCAAATCATGGATGGGTCGGGCGGAAGATGACGTCAGACAGGTCTGCAGTCTTACCAGTATCAACCCCGGCAAGGAATGGGTGCCGGTGCCTCCAGCTTTTAAGTGCACTTTCTCCTGCATTATCACACTCGACGGTGCAGAGAGCAGAACCCTGCCGCTGATATAGCCCCGAAGTGCTCATCTATACGGATGAATCTGTTGTAAAGCAGCAGATAAGTGCGTGGGCATTTACAGCCCGTTCAGCGAGCAGAACCGTTCAAGAACCCAGTGGTGCCTACTCTATGACTACGAGCAGCATGACGATGGAGGTGATGGCAGTTACACAGGCTTTCATATGGCTGGAATCACAGCATTATACCAACGTGTGTGTACTAAGTGATTCAATTAGCATGATTCAGAGGGTCGAAGCTGGATCTGTACGTACACAATGGACTGAGTCGCTGCGGAAGTCTGTTGTCAGTAAAGTCAAAACTCCATCTTCGTCCCGGGACATGCGGGAGTCGAGGGAAATGAACGAGCTGATAAACTGGCTGACACTGCACCCGCTGTAGATGGCCAGCCCATGGATCGTGCCGATGTTATTAACGTCCTTAAAGATATCGCGAGAACAGAGGACTTTGACGTCAGTGAATCGACATCGCTGTCCAGGATGAAAGAGCTGGGAGTAAGAATCGGCACTGCCAGACGCGAGAGGTACATTGGGAAAACGAGGTGCCTCGTCAACCAACACAGAACTGGCACTATTAGCCACCGGACGCTGATGCATATGTTGGAGGGAGGGAGGATCTGAGCACCTATGGACCTGTCCGGAGTGCAATGAAGATACCCCAACTGATAACTGATAACTGAGTTTGCCATTGCTTTTTGAACGACCGGCTCCCATACCAACACGTTAAAACCAGCAGGCACGGTCTGCTGCCAGATCGGTCACCGTTATGTTTTGAAAGCGTGGTAAACGGCATACGAATCGCGAACGCAAGCCTTTAAGCCACGGAGACCGGCTTATATACATTAGGTTGTTTAAAAATTTAAGTCAGACAACTAATACAACAAAAGTAAATGAAATAAGGGAGAGAACACAAGATACTGAACATTATTTTACTTACTACCTACATGCCTAAAAGAAATAGAAAAACATATTACTTTAGTAATAATTTTACTACATTTTTTGGTATAAATCTGAGATATGTAAGTAGATCTACACACTAAACATAGTCTTGGGGATCATAATATCGATGTTGTAACACTAGTCTGTAAACAGCAGTAAATGGCTTGGGAAGTATCTCCTATGTGCAGACCACACTCTCCATCTTCACGTACACTTTGCCCTGTTCTGCGGAAATCAACAAAATGACCCCGTTCATCTTTTCTAATTGTATCAGCTCCATGAATGCTTCAACCACGGTCGACAGCCTGAAACAATACAAGAGAGAAGATATTATCTACAAACCTGTATGTCTGTATATCTAAGTCACTCCGCTTAGGTAAACGATTCTTTTCCACGCCTGTGGATGTTTTGGCTATATGGTGTTGGCGCAATACTTGTATTAGAGTCTCCGTGGCGAAGTGTTCAAACCGTTTGACTCGAGCTCCGAAGGTTGTTGGTTCCACGGGTGAAATTTTGCGGAGACTCCAGTGGGTCGTCGCTAGAGCTACGGAGTTCGTGCTTTGTGCGATGCTTTCCGCGCTGCGGAAAGAGACCAAGCCATACGGGACAAAACCCGGTGCAATGAAGTCGACCCTGTCGACTTTTAAGCGACTTTTTTTAAAGCCATACTTCTATAGACTAACTGAAACTCGACGGGACATGTGGTCAATTTCACACTGATTGTTTTCACTTCCCAGAATACTCCTTGGTGACGAGTTTAGACTCGATCGATCAGGTCCATCTTTAACGCAGGATACATTCCGAAGAATCATTAGGCTACCTACTCAGCCCACATGCCTTCTTGTGATGGGCGTTTCCCAAGCTGAAAATGCCGCTGAAAGGGAGTCGCATTTAGTCACCAGAAGACATGTGTACAGCTGTGCTCCATTCCCAAACAGGCGTTCCTGAAGTGCTACCAATTATTATTTTTTTTTCGCTCGCTCACTTTGAACTAAAGCGTAGTCCATACACACTATTTTATTAGTAGTGCTGGACTGAATTTTGCGTGTGGATTAGCTTTACCTATTAACAGTGTCCCTCGCCATCAAGCGAACCCACTCCGACTTCAGAGGCACTTGTAATTAACGTCCCCAAGTCAAGGACGACAGGTAAACATTTTAGTCCAGCTGTCCGGTGTAGGGGATAAACCGCTAACCTCGTCATCAGAACACCGGATGGTTAATAACACCGTTCTTATCCATTCGGCCATTCGGACCTGCAGTGCTACCAATAATGGCGGGACCGCTAGGAGAAGTGTTTAAGGACAGTTCACAAACAAGCAGACGTGTACTGCCCGGAGCTCACAAATGCGGAAGAAAGAAGCAGGGACTAGAGGAAACATTAGACAACATAACATTTGGAAGTTATAGTTACCGACCGGGATTCGAACTCGCCACCTCCAAATGGCGACAGCATCTCGCTGTAAAAACAAGTGTACTTCAACGAATGGCCAACTAAATTCTCTGTAAAGATGTCTTCATCAGCCAGGTTTATCATTCACCTAAACCCACAACTATGGAATATGGACAGAATTCGTATCTAGCCACTGAAATAGCACCAACAAAGGCCAAATAACGTTCTTAGTGTAGTTTGAGGAGGAATGTGAGTCAACGTATTTTTGTCGGTCAAAAGTCAGATAAAGTTTGAATGTCTTTGTGTAAATATGTGTGAGTGTATATATGTGTATACATGTGTGTTTGTGTGTGTGTGTTTGTATATATATATATATATATATATATATATATATATATATATATATATATATATATATATATATATGACTGGCACCTTGCCATCTTGACAGATGATAGTTTGTAAAATGGAGTTATACCTCTCCATAGCACAAATCCTGGGCTGAATTTAGAGACAACGTGTTGCCCATGCAGCATGATCCCTCTCTCGGCATGTCAAGTTTACTCCTGAGGAAAGGCAACACCAATACATCTGGAACACGACAAGCTGCAAAAGTTGCCGGATCAGTAAAGCAATACTCTAACTATCCGCCTGTCGGAGCTTCCATCCTAGGCCAGTTGCCAACCAAGGCTGAGGGCTTGATCTGCCCTGCCTAGACATTTAGTATTTAGGTTGCATTTCTTCGCACTTGGATAAGGCTTGTACCCTCCCAAGGATAAGTATATCATCATCATCATCATCATCATCATCATCATCATCATCATCATCATCATCATGTGCCTTGCCATCTGGCGTATTCGTTCACGTCTTTTCACATATCTCAGCGTTTGCCACTCTGAATCAACTATGGTGGTGATATTTGAATATGTGCGTGCGTGCGTGAGTGCGTGTGTGTGTGTGTGTGTGTGTGTGTGTGTGTGCGCGCGCGCTCGAGGAGAGATACGTGACGCCGAACAGACAAACACTTATGAAATGAATTTGTCAGGCTATGCAGACATTGACATTACGTACTCCATTAAGGTGTTCTCGGATCGCTTTTGAAAGTCATCAAAGTAATCAACCCGCTCGTCGTCAAGAGTAAGCATGAGCTCTGTGGCGGCTGCACCAGGGCTGAGAGAAGTATACTCAATCCCCAGATCTTCCATGTTGGGTTGTAGCTGAGGGAACAGACAAACTTACGTGAATGGGGTTACCATAATGGCATATAGGATAAACATGTGTAAACTGAACTAAACTGAATTACCATACTCGTATATAAGATAAACATATGTGAATCGAGTTACGATAGTTGTATATTAGATAAAAATATGTGACTACGGTTACCATAATCATATATAAGATAAAGATATGTGAATGGGTTTACCATAATGGCATATAAGATAAAGATATGTGAATGGTGTTACCATAATCGTATATAAGATAAACATATGTGAATGGGTTTACCATAATGGTATATATCATTGGCACCTTGCCGTCTTGATAGACGATAGTTTGTAAGAGATGGAGTTATTGCCTCTCCATAGCACAAAGCCTGGGCTAAAATATAGAGATCATGTGTTGCTCATGCATCATGATCCCTCTCTCGGCCTGCCTAGTTCACTCAAGAGGAAAGGTAACACTTCTACATCTGGAACAAGACAAGCTGCAGAAGCCGCCGGTTCAGCAAAGCAATGCTCTAATTGTCCGCCTGTCGGAGCTTCGATCCTAGACCAACCGCCAACCAAGGCTTAGGGCCTGGTCTGCCCTGCCATGACACTTTGTCTTTAGGTTGCATTTCCTCGCACCAGGGTAAGGCTTGTACCCTCCCAATTGCGCTCTTCCGCCAGAAGCCGTTGGCACAATGTGGTGTGTCGGGTTTGGTAAGCGCCGCCCAACGTTCGGCGCTAACAGAAAGCAGGTAGTACCGTCTACTGTTATACGGTAGCTCAGTCATATCTGACTAAGACCTGTCCTGAGAATGGTATATAAGATAAAGATATATGAATGGTGTTACCATAATCGTATGTAAGATAAACATATGTGAATGGGTTTACCATAATGGTATGTAAGATAAAGATATGTGAATGGGGTTATAATAATGGTATATGAGATAAAGATATGTGAATGGTGTTACCCTAATGGCATATATGATAAAGATATGTGAATGGGGTTACCATAATGGCATATAAGTTAAAGATATGTGAATGGGGTTCCCATAATTGTATATACGATAAATATATGTGAAGAGGGTTACCATTCTCATATATACGATAAATATATGTGAATGGTGTTACCATAATCGTATATAAGATAAACATATGTGAATGGGGCGAACATAATCGTATATAGATAAATATATGTGAATGGTGTTACGATAATCGTATATACGATAAATATATGAGAATATGGTTACCATTATCGTATATACGATAAATATATGTGAATGGTGTTACCATAATCGTATATACGATAAACATATGTGAAGAAAGTTGCCATAATCGTAGATAACATAAACATATGTGAATAATTATAATTATAGATTAGACAAATAAACGTGATTAGAGTTTCCCCAATGATAGATCAGACTACCACATGTTAATAGAATTACCCTAATGATAGATCAGACAAACACATGTGAATAGAGCTGCCCTAATGATAGATCAGACAAACAAATGTGAATAGAGCTGCCCTAATGATAGATCAGACAAACAAATGTGAATAGAGCTGCCCTAATGATAGATCAGACAAACAAAAGTCCCAAAGCTACATTCACTAGTAGCTTGCTCTCTACTCCAACCACATCAGCTACTTTGAGTGTGTCCTTATTGTCACTCTTCGGATGCCTACAAATGGTAAAACAAGAACCCATTTCTACGTACAGGACTATTGGGTATATTTTGTTAAACCCATATTTGTATAGACGAGAACTCGATGATGTGATCAATGTCATGTCGCCGCCTTTACTTTCCAGAACATGTCATGGCGTCAGTTTAGGCTGGGTTGACATGCGAACCCAGGTCAAATTTTAATAAATCCCCGCCTCGAATAGGTTTTGAGCACATGGCCACAAGACTGACAGGCAAGCGCGATAGCTGTTGCGTTACGAATGCTCCTGTACATAAATGAGATTATAATGAAAATACTGAATAACTAGTTGCAGGACATTGCAATCAACCCCGTCCCCAGGTCGATTTTCTAGGCAAGATTGCGACCGGTTGTTTTCTATTGCTTTCTGAACGAGAAGTCAAAGTTTGAAAATGCAGCTTGGTGTACGAAAATGAATCCTCCATATAGACATTTGGCCAGTCATGGTGCTAGACCCACATTTGCATAGACCATTCGCCACTCGGTTGGGGGATGTGGTCGCTATCACGCCAGCCACCACTCGGTTGGGTTGGGAGATGTGGACGCTATCACGCCAGCCGCCACTCGGTTGGGGGTTGTGGTCGCTATCACGCCAGCCGCCACTCGGTTGGGTTGGGGGTTGTGGTCGCTATCACGCCAGCCGCCACTCGGTTGGGGGTTGTGGTCGCTATCACGCCAGCCGCCACTCGGTTGGGGGATGTGATCGCTATCACGCCAGCCGCCACTCGGTTGGGTTGGGGGATGTGGTCGCTATCTCGCCAGCCGCCACTCGGTTGGGGGATGTGATCGCTATCACGCCAGCCGCCACTCGGTTGGGTCGGGGGATGTGGTCGCTATCTCGCCAGCCGCCACTCGGTTGGGGGATGTGATCGCTATCACGCCAGCCGCCACTCGGTTGGGGGATGTGATCGCTATCACGCCAGCCGCCACTCGGTTGGGGGATGTGGTCGCTATCACGCCAGCCGCCACTCGGTTGGGGGATGTGGTCGCTATCACGCCAGCCGCCACTCGGTTGGGGGATGTGGTCGCTATCTCGCCAGCCGCCACTCGGTTGGAGGATGTGATCGCTATCACGCCAGCCGCCACTCGGTTGGGGGATGTGATCGCTATCACGCCAGCCGCCACTCGGTTGGGGGATGTGGTCGCTATCACGCCAGCCGCCACTCGGTTGGGGGATGTGGTCGCTATCACGCCAGCCGCCACTCGGTTGGGGGATGTGGTCGCTATCACGCCAGCCGCCACTCGGTTGGGGGATGTGGTCGCTATCTCGCCAGCCGCCACTCGGTTGGAGGATGTGTTCGCTATCACGCCAGCCGCCACTCGGTTGGGGGATGTGATCGCTATCACGCCAGCCGCCACTCGGTTGGGGGGTGTGGTCGCTATCACGCCAGCCGCCACTCGGTTGGGGGATGTGGTCGCTATCACGCCAGCCGCCACTCGGTTGGGGGATGTGGTCGCTATCTCGCCAGCCGCCACTCGGTTGGAGGATGTGATCGCTATCACGCCAGCCGCCACTCGGTTGGGGGATGTGATCGCTATCACGCCAGCCGCCACTCGGTTGGGGGATGTGATCGCTATCACGCCAGCCACCACTCGCTTGGGTTGGGGGATGTGGTCGCTATCACGCCAGCCGCCACTCGGTTGGGGGATGTGATCGCTATCACGCCAGCCGCCTTCACCGCCCAAGACATTTCCCAGAACCTGTTTTAGTCTGGGTGGACCTGGAAGCCCGGTCAATTGTTTTTTGTTTTTTTTTCAATTTCAACCCTCCTGGCGGATAATATACTTAATGATAATAACGATGGTTATGTTAGCTAATATTCATCCGTGTGGAATTATAGATTATAAAAGCACATGATAACATTTATTTATTTTTGCATTCGCTCGCTTTGAACTTAAACGTAGTCCATACACGTGGTGCTACTACTTTTAGTGCACAGGACTGTTTTTGCGTGTGGAATTAGCTTTCCCTATTACTAGTGTCCCTCGCTATTAGGCAAACCCAAGCTGACTTCTGAGGAACTTGTAATTTACGTCCCCAAGTCAAGGACAAGAAGTCAACATTTCAGTCCAACTGATCGGTTGAACCCCCTACCTCGGCTACAGCACATCGGAAGTTTAAGAACGAGCGCTTTATCAATTCGGCCATATAACCTCAGATAATTTTTTTTTTTATGTGAATCTTCCTAAATGATAGAATACTTAATGAGAATGGCAATGATTATGATCAAAATACTTAATGAGAATGGCTATGATTATGATAAAATACTTAATGAGAATGGCTATGATTATGATGATGAATATTTATTTGTGTGAAGTTTGAGACTATACAAACACATGATAACAATAACATTGATGAAAAATTAATTGAAGCAAATATACACCTGTGAAGAAAATGAGCAAGTCCTACATGAAGCAGATGAAAACTGTAAATTGATTACAGAAATAAAACGTAGACAGTTACAATTTTTGGACACATTATGAGAAGAAATAAACTAGAGAACTTGGTGACAACTGGCAAGATTGGGGGGGAGGGGGGGCGAGACACTAGGGAAAGACAAAGTAGTAAATAGCTGGATGGCCTGGCCACGTGGCATGGTAGAGACAAGAACGCATGATCGTGTAAGATGGCGAAAAATGTACCCCACGCGTATCGGCACAGCACATGATGATGATGAAAGTGTACACATGTGAAGAAAGTGTACACGTGTGAAATGAGGATTTGACCAGTGAACTCACCGCTAGCGATGACGTGAAGCTCCGGACTGCATGCTTGGTTCCACTGTACACGGGGATAAAATATAGGTTCCTTAGAGCTATAGGCATGAGGGGAAATTAAATTATAAAACTTTGAAGTAAATGCAACAAGAAATATTATAACAGATTTTATACAACAGTCGAACTTATTAACAATGAACACAGGTTTCCAGAAGCTATAGGAGTCTCCGTGGCGAAGTGGTCAAGTCGTTTGACTCGGGCTCCGAAGGTTGTGGGTTCGATTCCGGGCCGCGCCCTTCGGTTCACGAGTGAAAATTTTCGGAGACTCCTGTGGGTCGTCGCTAGAGCTACGGAGTTCGTGCTTTGTGCGACGCTTTCCACGCTGCGGAAAGAGACCGAGCCATATAGGATAAAATACCAAAATACCGGTGCAATGAAGTCGACCCTGTCGACTTTTAAGCGACTTTTTTTTTAAGCGACAGGTTTCCAGCTAGGAGCCAACCATGCCTGACAGAGATGATAGAAAACACTTCCTGTAATGAGACATTGATAACTCACAATGGCATACAAAGAAACTGCCATAGACTTAGATGAACATTACCCAAGCAAAGGTGAAGACTGGTATGCTTCCAGCTGAATGGCATGCATCAATTCAGAGATGGTGGTTTGTGTGGTGTTCGCTGGATCTTTTCGCCAGGACACTCTGGTGTTGTTGGGAATGAACAAGCAGACAGATTGGCTGGTGCTGCGTTATTGAGATGTGATTTGATGCATAAGACAGATGTGGGGAAGGCCTCCTGGGAGCGCATGAATAATGCAGAAGAACAGATCGACTATCACGGTCTAGAGCAGTGGTTCTCAACCTTTTTTGGCCCATGCACCCCTTCACCATATGTTCAGAATGTCATTCCACCCCCCCCCCCCTTTTCGTATTTCCTCCCTATAAATCCCCCCCCCCACACAATATACGTTAAAATGGAAGTTCAATTTAATAACACACACTAGAACAAGTCTAGACGTCTACATAAAACGTGATTTGCCTACGTCTAATTACGTTATAAAACGAATTTCAGAAGGGCTAGAAGTACAGAACCGTAAAGTATGGAGGGAAAAACAATATCAAGTAATCATTTCTTGTATTAACGCGATCTTGAAATAATCTTAATTCCCCCCCCCCCCCGGAAACCCTAAAATTCCCAGGGGGTGGGGGGAGATTCCCCAGCGGTTGAGAACCACTGGTCTAGAGAGAAATCGGCAGTAAGGGGTGGTCAGAGGATCTGGTAGACAATCGTCACTCAGAGGTAAAGCAAGACAGATATATTATCATATTGTAACGGGCACCATTGGTAAATGGAACTCTCTGCTGGCTGTTAAAGATGATGACTGAGCGCTTATGGATATGCCCCGAGAGCAATGATTTCGATTCTTGATTCAATTCAACTCAAGTCACCTACTCAAGCAACACTTGGATTCATGCATATACAGATAATCAGCAAAACACTAACAGAAAATGGAGGTGGGGAGCGGGGGATTCTCTTTTTTTTTTAAATGAAGCGAAGAATACACAGTCAATGTCTACTTTAAAATGTTCAAGTAACTTCAGGGCAGAGATAGACGCATTGTGAAAAACTGTAGTAAAATTACGTTGACAGAAAGGGAAAACATAAAGAAAAACATATATATAGCTCTCATCACAGATGCAATGTCTGTCGTGTCATTACTGGAGACTAGAAACAACAGAACTAGTAGACATTTCAACAGTACTCCGTGGGCTTTAAAATATCTCTCTATCTATGGAACCCGTTCACAACGAAGCGCTGCCGTTCCTGGATATCCGAACGCGACGGAGAGCAGAAGGCACAATTCAAAGATCGGTGTACCGCAAAGAAACATGGACTGGGCAATACTTAAATTTTCATAGCTTCGGACTTATCCAGTACAAACGGGGCTTAGTACGGACCCTGTTTGGCCGTGCTAGGAAGATATGCACCCCAGGACACACTGACAGAGGAAATTGAAACTCTGAAGAATGTCTTTCACCTGGATGGGTACTCCACAGGATGTATAAAGCACCACTGCCAACAACCGAAACCAAAATCAGACGTAACTACGGTACCTAAGCTCAAGGTATTTATCCAGCTAACATTTCGAGGGGATGACGTAATGCAACGTAATACAGAACCGGCTCATTACAGCAGTCGGCCGAACATTCTGTGCTGCAACTCCAGTTATTAGGTACAGAACTACACATATTCCCACCACAGCAGTAAAAGAATCTACCCCTCTGTACGCCACATCCAATTGCATTTACCAATTGACATGCAGGTGCGAGTCTGCCTACATAGGCAGTACAGAGGGGTAGTTACACAGCAGGATTGTTGAACACATACCAAACTGGATTTACAAGATACTACACACAGGCGATGGGATCATGGGAAGGCTGACACACCACAATTATAAACTTTCGGCGTCGTCCATTGCACGTCATGTCTTGGAAACCGGTCATGTAATTGATAGAGACAGCGTTTTTCGTGTGTTGTTTCATACACAAAATAGTCGTTTGTTAAAGTTTGCAGAAGCCATAATGATTCATCTACATAGGCCAATTTTGTGCAAACAGAAAGACATGGTAGTCAATTTAAAATTACCATGATAAATAATTGATATTACTGTGCGAACATGTGTATATTTCAGCTTGAACGACGTATCTAGTTATTTTTCTCTATGTTATGTGACTTCTGCAGTATGTACCTGACGAGATGCAGGGAAATATGCCAGACAAAAAATCGTACAATCTATGGTTTGTGTCTTCGTTATTCTTTAACATTGTTTGACTGTTGTGTAATGTGCATAAATATCAAGTTCACTGACCTGCCCTGGAGCTGATGTTGATGATTCGACCTCCACGTCCACCCTTGTCTTTCCTCATGTGTTCTATGGCCAGTTTTGTGCCGAAAACCATGGAGGTCTGAAGCAATAATAATTATTATTCCGTTTATCTCTCTGTTTGTCGGTCGGTCGGTCGGTCGGTCGGTCTAGATAGCTAGTTAGCTAGCTGTCAGTCAGTCCATCAGTCATTCTGCTTGTCTGTATGTCTACCTCTGTGTCCGTCTGCCTGCCTATATGCTTGTTTTTCCGTCTGCCTATCTATCTATTTATCTGTATGTCTGGGCTGTCTGTCTGTCTGCCTGCCTGACAGTTAGCGAAAACCATAAAATAAATAAAAAAATACAGCATGCAGAAAATAATAATTACACGTGTTTTTTTTTAGAAACTACTCCAATATACTGTTAAGGAAATAGGTAGCTTGACAATAAAGACTTTGGCGCCGATATTCTTTATGAGAAACTTCTGGACTAGTAGCCGTGCACTAACTTGCCCACACGGGTAAACAGCCATTTATGAATACAGGCAATGAAACTACAGCAGCGCAGACTACACGACAACTGTAAACAGTGATAGACAAACCAGAAATGAACAAGGTTTACAAATGGACATATCTGAAGAAATTATCTACTGTCATCTCCGCAGTGAAGGTTGATGCGATTGGATATCCGACAACTTCTGTCCTATGCCTTCGTTGTGCAATCAGGTAATCTGTGACCTAATTGTTTTTTTGTTTTTTTTTTCGAGGGCAACTGTTTTTATGTGGATGTGTTCTGGAACTCTGATATTTGTCCCTTTTCATCAAGTGAACGCATCAGTCTCTTAAAGACCCACATTTCAGGGCATATATATTTATTAACATTGACATATTCACAAAACAAGTAGAGCATTCTGGGCGAAAATAAAAGTGTTGCTACTCTCCTACGACCTACGAAAGGTCTGTCGTAATTTTGAACAAGTCTGTCGTAACCCTAAACACATCTGATTTGATTGTATCTGTCGAAACTTTGAAAATGTCTCTGGTAACTTTGAAGAAATCTATTGTAACATCGAAAAAGTATATCGTAACTTTGAACAAGTTTGACATAATAGATATCATCATATGAGAAATCGGGGCAAAGAAGTTGACATACAACTGTCCCACGACAAAAGGTGGTAGCCACTGTTTTCCAAGCTCCCAGGAAATTGATAATGAATAAATCACCCCAAAAAAACGAGAAATAGATTGTAAGCCTTACTGAAACACGACTACAAGAGACAAATTGGACGTTGCGGCCAAAGCCTTCGACAGCACAGGACAGACAAATACAAACCGACACAAAACTACATGAAACACACTATGACAATATTAAACTAATTAAAGGTACTTATCTGAATCGGTATCCTTGCTAAGAGAGACTGACACAAACTGACACAGAAAATTGGTACCGTGCCCAAAATTATTCCTTCAACGGACAAGCCAAGGGACATCTCCTACCAGAAACTTCACAGACCAATAACAAAGATACTGACAGCAGCCGGATACTAAACCCCTATGAACGCTTTGACAACATCTTTGGACACCATGGACCAGATATCTGGGCTGCTCCTGTCTACGGGATTGTAAACAGGTAATGAAAAGCGAAATAACTTCAAATGCGCCACACGGGAAGGCTAACATGCAGTATGAAGCAGCCACGAGATGTTCTCAAGTGGAATACAATCCAAACAAAATACCAATTGAAGCAGCCACATTCACAGCTAAATGCTGCGTTGCATCGTGATCAGCAAATTCACGATCATCGACAATCCACAATCGATGGAGCAGAGCACATCCTGGAGGAAATGATGACTGCAAAATTCAACAAGATAAAGCTCAGATTTCTTAACTGAAAGCAGAAACTGAAATCCTCTAGATGCGAATATAGACACAAGGCAGATAATCGTGGTGCTTAGAAAGGTAACTCCCAGTCGAGGGTCGCACACGACATAAAAATAAACCGTCAACCGACAAAATGCTCAGATAGCCACAATGATTGAGGCAGAAGGTAAAGCCAAGCGAGACAGAAGAAAACAGCCAAATAAAGCCTGATCCGGGAACTTAGGTCGCGGTTGTTCCAGCAGTAAACATGGCTGAGAAGGTAATGTTTAAATAGTGTATCATCATCTTAACTCATCTTGTTCCTCGTGTATGTACCTTGCGGTGTCGAAGTGAAGCATAAACAGCGGGAAAGTGCCCGCTTATGGGCTTCATATCTCATGATTCGCATGGACTCTGCTATTCCGTCTGTCCATCGTTTACATGTTCAGCCGCTTCTTCTAGTTCCATTTGGACTGTACATAGTTCAGTGTGTATATTTGTGAGTCGATGATCTGGCTCGTTGTCCTTTACCGGATCTGTTTCCATTTGGGTCAGTCTGATTATGCTTCTTTCCTTTTCTTTCAGCAGTAGGAAAAATCCCCTGCCGGCTTGTTAGGCCAGTCGCAGGTTTAGAACAGAAAAATCTGACCAAGGATTTCCGGCCCCCCCCCCCCCCCCCCCGGGCAAGCCAGAGCACCGTTGGCCCATGTCCTAGCGGCCATGGTTTCAAAGTCTACATACACTACGAGGAGGTGGGGGTTGACTTGTGTAGTCTGCAGGTCATCGGCAGGCTGCTAATGTTTGCTTTTTGCTTTTCACCCCTCCTGAGATTAGACTAGCTGGCTGCAGGACCAGAATAGTGCAAGCTGCACCAAACGAAGAGTGGCAGAAGCTGCATTTCCCAAACACATCAAGAGGAGTTTTAAAGGCAAGAGTCGTTCACAGACTTCAAAGCACCGGGTTTTATCCAATACGGCCGGGTCTCTTTCCACAGGGCACACTGCCGATAGCGTTGTACAAAGCACGAACTCCGTAGCTTCTGAGTAGTCTCATAGAAAACTAGCAGTCTCAGAGAAAACTACACCGGTAAATCGAATAACGGAGTCCAGAACCGAACTCATAACCTTCAGATCGCGAGGCTGGCGGCTTAACAACGTCGCCACGGAGACCATAAACATGAAAAGACAAGAAGTCAGAAAACATCATTACGAAGTTTATGTTAATCATCAGCTCCCACTTGGACTCGTCCAGTATACCGGCGTTGTTCACCAGCACATCGATGTGTCCAAAGGTTGATACGGCTGAATCAAAGGCATCTGGGCAGAAACACACAAAAACCACATTAACACACTAGAACAGTTGGTTAATTTAGAGAATAGACATTCACTGGCATCGCACCGAAGTCGCATCTCATCTCATCTCATCATGTTCCTCTTGTACCTTGCGGTGTCGAGGTGAAGTATAAACATCGTGAGAGTGCCCGACTATGGGCTCATTTATCTATATTCCCATGAACTGCTATTCCCTAGGTCCAACGTTTACGTGGTCGACCTCTTCCTCTGTTTCCATCTGCTCTGTGCATCATTGCCTGTTGTGGTATGCTGTTGACTGGCAACCTACTTGCATGGCCAAACCATTTGACTTGCTGCTTTCTAATAAAATCGCACCGATGACCCGTGTGTAAAATTAATCCCCATGTAATCAGATAATTCGCTTTTAGAAGCCATCATCATCATCAAGTGCCTTGTCGACTGAAGTGGTCGATCATTCTAATAGTGTTATTCTCAATCTTTATTTCCAAAACTCGTTCCTGTCATCACACCATGTTCTGATTTTACTAGCCTCATAATATGGCGAACAATTACGACTGCTTTTTTCTTATATTAACGGTACATTGTCTCTGTGTCATTGCCTTTTTCGCATCAAGTTTAGATTACCTGTTTTAGTTGCCAATAAGTATTCAGCATTCTTTCTAGCCTACAACTACATTATTTGTTACGAGATGAAGTCAATAAGTAAGTCACAAATGGCTGTAGAAAAATAATTAAATATGATAAAAACTTGAAACCAGTTTATTTGTATAAATACATTGTCCCTTTTCTCAACATAATTTCCACCAACATTGATGCACTTATCCCATCGTTTTATCAGTCCTCCCAAACCACTGCATAGAACTGCGTGCTCTGTTTTCTAAACCACGCTTTCACTGCACATTCAACTTTGGCGTCATTCGCGAAATGTCTCGCGCCAAGGTGGGTTTTCTGTGGACCAAAAAGGTTGAAATCTCTAGGGGCTAAGTAGGGGCTGCAAGGTGGATGTTCCAGAACTTCCCACCTTAGTTGGTTAATTTTCTCCTGAGTTAATCGAGCCGTATGTTGTCTGGCATTGTCATGAAGAAGCAACACTTCTCTGGTCAGAGGTCCTGGACGTTTTCTTCGAATTGCATCATGAAACATCGATAGAACTTCACAGTACGATTCAGAATTCACATTGTCACCTTTCTTCTTGAAATTGGTTAAAAGCACGCTTTGATTCGGGCTGGTAGTGATGCACCCATGATTCGTCCCCAGTAACAGTCCTGTTCAGCATGTCGTCTCCTTCATCTTCGTATCGATAGAGATGATGCAAGGACAGGTCAAATCGGTTCATTTTGTGTTCCTCCTTCAATTGTCTGGGTACCAACCTTGAGCACACTTTCTTAAATTTCAATCGATCATGCATTATGCTGTATGCTGAATTATGTGAGCACCCTATTGCAGATGCTACAGAGTTTATCGTTACTCGCCAGTCACCTCTAATCGTCTCCTCCACCTGCTGAAAGGATGCTTCTGTTGCAATCTCAACAGGACGACCAGATTGGATTTCATCAACAATTTTAGAACGTCCTTGAG
The DNA here is from genome assembly GCA_963921405.1 of Cepaea hortensis. Classification (NCBI taxonomy): domain Eukaryota; kingdom Metazoa; phylum Mollusca; class Gastropoda; order Stylommatophora; family Helicidae; genus Cepaea; species Cepaea hortensis. The sequence continues at coordinate 20,033,280 of OY992881.1, read as the reverse complement.
AAAAATTTTCTACACAGCTATGCACCGCTTTACGGGATCAAACATTTGTCACCATAAACAGGAAGCATTTCCTTATGAATGAACTTTGCAGGCAGTCCTTTTGCCCACCAAAAAAAAAAAAAAAAAACGCACAACAGCACGTTGCTCTTTGATTGTACACTCCGTAAGTACAGTCGCCATTTTGTTTATGCACTGCGCATGCGCATGAGACACCTAGCGCCACCTGAAGAATGGGAAAATAAAGTTCGATGTTGCTGTCACCTAATGACACCTGTAGAAAACACCAACTACATTTACCTGCCTTCCCACAGAACTGTGTGACTTATTTATTGACTCGCCCTCGTAGTATCATCTTTGCACGTCAAACAACTCCATGGGTTATCAGATTCTTCCCCCCCCCCCCCCCCAGCATTAGCATCATCATTCGGATGCCAATAGTACCAGTTCTGTATTGTCTGACGAGGACCCTCGTTCTCCCGATGTGCCTCTCTGTCTGGCCATGCCAGCTCTTACTCCCACGTCTCTCACTCTAGACAACAATGTGGATTCACTGGCATCAAAGTCCTCCACTTTCGACATCTCTCTAAGAGCGTTAATAACATCGGCACGATCCATGGGATGCAGAGCCAGCAAGTTTATCAGCTCGTTCATTTTCCTTACCTCGCGCATGTCCCGGGACGAATATGAAGGTGACTCTACGGAGGTAGACCTCCGCAGCGATTGAGTCCACTGTCTACGTACAGAACCAGCCTCGACCTTCCTGATCATACTCAATGAATCATTTAGTACACAAATGTGGGTATAATGTTGTGATTCCAGTCATATGGAAGCAGCCTTACTGTCATCATCCCCAACGTCATGCTGCCCGTGGCTATAGAGTGAGCACCGCTGGCTTCTTGAACGGTTCAGCCCGCTGAACGTGCCGTGGATGCCCACACACTTCTCTTCTGCTGTATAACAGATCCATCTGTGTAGATAAGCACATCGGAATCATCTGAATGTTCACTGATCAGCGCGCTGACCTCTGCATTGACATCAGTAGGATATTGCTCTCGTCACCGTCTGTCAAGCGTGACAATGCAGGTGAATGTGCAGTTAAGCGCTGGAGGCACAGGCATCCATTCCCTGCTGGGGTTTATATTATTAAGTCTGCAGACCTGCCTGCCATCTTCCGTCCGGCCCATCCATGATTTGCTCCTCTGAAGCCTGTCACCGTTGTCTCTGAATAAATCTTGGTGCAGAGGGGGCTGCTCATTGGCATTTATTTGAAAATATATGCACGAGCCCTCCAGATCTTGATCCTGTAGTTCATGGTCGGAAAGTCAAGGAGGTATCTTATTGCTGCACAGCTGGTGTCTCTCGTACATCCCCCAAAAAATGCTTCTTGGAAAATGTGTTCCGCTTTGAAGAGTTTGTTGATTTGCCAGATTATGTGATGCCGTGACTTTTAGTTGAAGGCTTTAGCAATTTGATTATTTGTTCACTATCACTCGTTGAAACAAGCTTTTTCCTTATTTTTCTCCTGGTTCGTATTCAGATATTCAAGTTTTTTTGTTGTTTTTTTTTGGGGGGTAAAAACATAAAATATCGCATGTCCTTTGCAGAACGTTGCGATTAACCTCTGGTTGATTTTGCTTTCTGATTAAGAAGTCTACACTTAAGAGAGGGCTTCAAATTAAAACCTTAAAAGTGTGATAGAAATTACAATAACCATGCCATTGTCTTATAATGTGTCGGTATTTTTGTTAAAGTGTGATAGAAATTACAATAACCATGTCATTGTCTTATAATGTGTCAGTATTGTTGTTAAAGTGTGATAGAAATTACAATAACCATGCCATTGTCTTATAATGTGTCAGTATTGTTGTTAAAGTGTGATAGAAATTACAATAACCATGCCATTGTCTTATAATGTGTCAGTATTGTTATTAAAGTGTGATAGAAATTACAATAACCATGCCATTGTCTTATAATGTGTCAGTATTGTTGTTAAAGTGTGATAGAAATTACAATAACCATGTCATTGTCTTATAATGTGTCGGTATTGTTGTTAAGGATGTCAAGAGCGTTAAGCATGGGACATCACGGTGCACACAAACACATGACTTAAGGACAGTTTAAAGATGGCCGTCTTATTTTTGACATGCACGAAAGAGGAGCAATATTCTGTTATCCGTTTTTAGATCAGTGAAGGGTGAAACCTATAGACGTTCATCGGCGAATAATGTCCAGTATTGTGAAGCATGCCTGTCAGTCCAGCGAGTGTATGAGTGAAGTAGAAAGTTTCGACCCGCAATCAAATACAAATGACGTGGACTTCTGAGTAAAGGTGTCCTTTTGCAACATGACAACGCTCGACCCCATACTACCCGTGCGACGGTTGATACTATCGAAGACCGCCACTTTCAGTGTGTACCGCATCCCTCGTACTCGCCAGACCGAGCCCAAGTGATTTTCACCTGTTTTGACAACTCAAAGAATCATTGGGAGGTTTAAGGTTTTTATTTGAAGCCCCTCGTAATTGCTTTCTGAGCTTTCCAACTCACCGTGTAGGGAATGAACTAGCTGTAGTAAATTCATGACATGCACGAAGTTCCTGGTGGAATGAAGTTAACCACCATCACCACGACTTATAGTGATACTAATCTGATATTCCAATATCTGATACACACAGTGAAATCAACACAACAGCAACGTTCTCCATTGGTTCCTGTAATTAGCGGGAAAACGTATTACCTCGGAACTGTTGATGATCGGTGACGTCAAATGCAGAATATGTGACGTTCTCCTCGCCAAAACGTTTCCGAAACTCTTGCAAGGTGGCCGTACCTAGGGCAGCATCGATATCTCCAAAGGCAACCTGCAAATATCGCCAGGTAAACGAAATTATTATAATACTGGCGTCACACACATTGTGCACAGAGGTTTTTTGTTTTTTTTTAAGATCACACAGGCCACGCCTAGCATGATTTTGCTTTTAGTGAATTTTGTTTGTATGGTAACCTTTTCGAAGAACGAGAGTCGTGAAAGCGACATGGCTAGCATTCTAGCCTGCCCATTCAGTGGTCATGTATTCAAATAAGATCCCCACCCTCCCACCCCCACTTACTGAATACGAGTAACATTTTCTTTAATTGATCTGGACACACAGGTTGACGCAGCCTCGGGTGTTTACCGGGAAATGTCTGGACACACCGGTCGACGCAGCCTCAAGTGTTTACTAGGAAATGTTCTGGAAAGTTATGGCGACCGAATTAATGTTGACCACATGACCCATTGACCGGCTCCGTGGCCGAGGGGTTAGCAGCTTTCTCCGCTAACTCCGAATACTCTCGTCACGTGACGCGACGAGAATTAGCAGTGGTTCGAATCGCAAAAGTGACTTATGAGAGTATGGAGCCGGTCGCTCAGAAAGTCGTGGCGTGCTGATGAGCGTAATCTAGCCTAGGAATCAACATACAGCTGAAAGATGCTGGTGTTGACCGCAATATCCTGAAACAGGATGGAAACGCGGGAAAAAAAAAAAAAAACATGACCCATTGAGTCGCCGATTGGTCTAAAAAATATGGGGCTAGCACCTTATATCCAATACATTTCAAGGCGGGAAATGGGTGTCTTTTACTTTTACCGTAAATCCGTTATGCCTCGAGCTGTGGAAAAGTGTTGGCTTTTTGTTTTTTAACTATTCGATACGTAACACCCCACGCAGATTTAATGTATTTTGAATCCGGCTGATCGTTCCTCTCTCGCTGCACACTAAGGCAAGAAACTCGGCATTATATGTGTGTGTGTGTTTGAGTGTGTTTATGTGCGTGTGAGTGCGCGCCTTGTGGTGTGTGTGTGTGTGTGTGGGGTGGGGGGTGTGCGGTACTAGTTGCAGTCCAGCAGTCCAGTCATGACCTATATTAACTCGTTGTCACACACAATCAGCTTGAGCTGTTTTCGTTGTCATCCAATACGTCAGCATCATGAGCAATCTATTTTCTACTTTCCAAGTAGAAACACAGGTTTCGCATGCCAGTGTAAAATGGAGTGAACGTTGGAGTATTGCACTGCTTCAATGCTAATATTGATTATTATCTATGACGCACAAAGTACATGCAGTTCTATCCTCTTTGTGTATACAGTTCACATCAACGCATTCGTTCCTGGACCTATTAAGACACAAGCAGTGAGCCAAGGACAACGTCCTTTCTGTGTCAGCGTCCATGTACGACAACTACATATATCGTTCAGCTAAACACACTCAAGTACACACGTTAAGACTCGTCTTAACCGGTGCCAACGGAATCCTGTATTACGAAAGTATAATCTCATCTCATCTCATCATGTTCCTCTTGTACCTTGCGGTGTCGAGGTGAAGTATAAACAGCGGGAGAGTGCCCGCCTTATGAGCCTCATGTATCGATATTCCTATGGACTCTGCTATTCCCTGCGTCCATCGTTTACGTGGTCGGCCTCTTCCTCTGCTTCCCTCTGGTATGTACATCATTGCTCGTTGTGATATACTGTTAGTTGGTAACCTACTTGCATGGCCAAACCATTTGACTTGCTGCCTTCTAATAAAATCTAGTGCAGCTATAACCCCCACTTTAGTCCTGATTTCTTCATTTCTGATCTTATCTCTTCTTGATACATTGAGTATTCTTCTCAGGAATCTCATTTCTGTTGTTGTGATTTTTTTTCTTTTCTCTTTTTCTATCATTGTCTAGGTTTGACATTGGTAACGTATGAAGATTGTGTTGTAAAGTGCTTTCTTAGTAGTTATTGATACATGTTTGTTCTTTAGTATTGATGCCATTTGTCCAATGAATTGGTTTGGTTTATTGCATCTATTTTCGATCTCGTCTTCTGATTTGCCATTTGATGATATTATACTTCCTAGGTACTTGAAACTCTTTACTTGTTTCAAGGGATGTTCGTTTAGGTGAATCGTTGTTGTTGTTTTTTTTCTGATAAAGGAGCAAATCTGTATGTTCTCCATTTTTTTGCTTTTTTCAATGCCTGACTTAGGGTGTCAACGACTGGGTACTTATTGACTCACGTTGTCTTGTCTTTAACTCAACATTCATGATTAATTTTTAAAGCGTCAACCTTAGCGTGTACACACACTGAACATGTGTGTTAATACTGAACATTGTGTAGATACTGTACATGTGTGTGTGTGTGTGTGTGTGTGTGTGTGTGTGTGTGTGTGTGTGTTGGGGGTGGGTGCGTGCGTGCATGCGTGCGTGCGTGAGTGCGTGCGTGCGTGTGTGTGTGTGGGGGGGGGGGTGGTAAAATCTTGGTTTTCGTCGATAATACGTCCGAAAATTATCGGCAAATTCTAAAATGGACGGAACCGAGGCAATTATTTCCACATGAATCGAATTACATCCAATTAATTCGTTCTAGAAATGCCAAAATACATACCAAAAACACATTTTATAGAGAACTAGCTGACCCGGCCCGGCTTCGCCCAGGACCTGGCGGGAATCTACCTATCTATCTATCTATCTATCTATCTATCTATCTATCTATCTATCTATCTATCTATCTATCTATCTATCTATCTATCTATCTGTCTATCTATCTATCTATCTATCTATCTATCTATCTATTTATCTATCTATCTATCTATCTATCTATCTATCTATCTGTCTGTCTGTCTGTCTGTCTGTCTGTCTGTCTGTTTGACGCGGCCCGGCTTCACCCAGCACCTGGAGGGGAGCATTTCATTTAATTCATATAAGTAGTCATATAAGCTCCCGTTCCCGTTCCCGACTATCTGTCTGTCTGTCTGTCTGTCTGTCTGTCTATCTGTCTGTCTGTCTGTCTGTCTGTCTGTCTGACCCGGCCCGGCTTCGCCCAGCACCTGGTGGGGGCATCTCATTTAATTCATATAAGTAGTCATATAAGCTCCCGTTCCCGTTTCCGACTATCTAACTATCTATCTATCTATCTATCTATCTATCTATCTATCTATCTATCTATCTATCTATCTATCTATCTATCTATCTATCTATCTATCTATCTATCTATCTATCTATCTATCTATCTATCTATCTATCTATCTGTCTGTCTGTCTATCTATCTATCCATCTATCTACCTACCTACCTACATATATATATATATATATATATATATATATATATATATATATATATATATATATATATATATATTCGGCCCGTTCCCTTTAAAAATATAGATAGAATAGAAGAATAGATAGATTGATAGTAGAAAATATGATTGGAAGAGATCTATCTAAAATAAACTTACCAAGATATCACGAACAGCCAATAAATGGTGGGCGATGGGTTGACTGCAGAGTACTGCAAACGATATGCAACTAACTTTCTCTCACAAAAAATTACTTTTTTGTTTTTTTAACGAACGAAAATCTTTCGCAGGCCCTTCTTCTCTATTTCCTCTCATACATTCTTTCATTCAACATCTCTTATGAAGCAATTATTTGACAACAAAAGAACAATAAGCATTAAAATGCATGAAAAATAACTCGTTGAGGAAATGTTTAACATGGGCATCATAAATACCCAACGTGGGTTAACGCGCCATACATATGAGAATGTTAAAAAAAATTAAATTTCTGTTGAAGAAAAATAAAAAGATGAGTTAGAAAATTTTCACTATTTAAATAGATGCATTATTTTTATGAAAACTTTGAAAATGTCTTAAAGATTATATCATTATTTATTATAACTCGTATTCCTGTAAATAACTGTAGACAAAGAGTTTATAAATCTTTGAAAACAATGCAACAATCTATATATAAAATATATAGCAATGTTATTAAAAGTTATGTCCCTTGAAATAACTTTTCTTAAGTTAAGTTCCCTCGCTATATATATAAATGATAAGATATTAAAATATTAAATTTTAGTAAGTAAATAGCTGATTGTACACTAACAAACTATGACAGTTGGCTGCACGGAAATAAGAAGAAGTCGTGTAGAAAATTTCATCTCAATGGGATGGACCGTTCGCGAACGCATAAAGAACGGACATACATACAGACATACATCGTCTTTTATAGATATAGATAAATATAGTGTTTATTACTATTTTTCGGCCCCAGACTTGTCCCAACTCGCACCTTCGACGTGCCTTGTAACACTGTGTATGCCAGTGCGCCTCTTAAATTTTTCAAACCATTCTCTACTGGCCTTAAATTACTTAGTACACTAGAACTCGTCCCAGACATTTTTTAAATGAGATCAGCATACAACAGTCTGGCCTTTTGACATGTGATTGCCTCCGAAACAAAATCGATATGTAACTGTTTTTTATTTATCCAAATTAATAATAACTATTCGACATCTTCAATTATGTGCGATCTCTGTTTCGTTAGCATAGTCATGACTTTCGCTACATTAGCTTCCTTGATTTCTTCCCTTTTTTTCACATTGGGACTTATCGTAGATAGCGACTTCCCGTACATGCGGCCGATTTCAGCAATCTTAATGCCGATATCGTATTTTATTATCCGCAGAAGTCGGATGTGTCGGCCTAAAGGCGCAAGAACGGAGCTCTGCTGTAAACAGGCACAACGCAATCATCTCACCTCGTCTGATCATGTTCCTCTTGTACCTTACGGTGTCGAGGAGAAGTATAAACAGCGGGAGGGTGCCCGCTTATGGGCTTTATTTACTGATGTTCCTATAGACTGTTATTCTATGCAATCACGTCTGAAAAAACTCTCCGGATAAACGCAGAAGAAGAAGAAGTATTCTATTATTAGCAAATGATGCTCACACAACGAAAAACAACGCCAAACTGAGAAGAAGAACGCGTGGGTCCATTTATTTTCGCAACATTAGCAGCGAAGTCATGTGGGCACGCCAACGAAATCCGAGGCAGTCGACGAAAACCGATACTTTTTCGCGGAAAAGAATCGATGAAACCCGAAACCGACAATAACCGAAGGCAACGAAATTCGAGGTTTTATTGTGTATATGTATATATATACTGTATATTGAACACGTGTGCAGATGATGAATATGTACAGTGTCTACTTATGTGTACAGTATCTAGACAAATGTTCAATAGCTACATAAATGTACAGTATCTACACAAATGTTCAGTATCTACACAAAAGTTCAGTATCTATACAAATGTTCAGTTTCGACACAAATGTTCAGTAGGCCTATCTATACTGATATTCAGTATTAACACAAAAGTCAGTATCTATACTGATATTCAGTATTAACACAAATGTTCAGTATCTACACAGATGTTCAGTAAACAGAACTAACTTTTGCTCCCCTCTCCAGCAAGGCTTCTGCATACGCCTTCCCCAGCCCTTGAGCCGCCCCTGTGATAAAAACAACTTTGCCAGATATTTCCATGGCAACAAGAAAACAAAAACTAAAACTCCCTCAAGTCACAGCCCCAGATCTGGTGATGGCACTTTTATACACAAACTAGACCACGTGGGTGGGGGAGGGGGGGGGGATGACTGACGACAATAGAATGTGCCGCAATTATAATCATCCACTGTTATGCTGTCTATGCGTGATGCGAATGCTAATTTTCGCATTAATTTGTTTTGAATCATCTTTCACACGAATTGTGTTATATGAAATATGGTTTCATTTTTTTTTTACTTTACTAGAACTTCGGGGCCAGACCTCGAAAGAATATACGGCCTCTCATTAACTGAGAATCTTTACTTTTAAATTAGTTTGTTATCCAAAGCTTTTCTGGAAACTTTTTATTCTTTGCATCGCATTTTTGTATTCCTTAAATTCGATTTACTGTATCAGTATTTATTTAACTGATTTAGTGCCAAACAAAAGGTAGGTTTAGAGCAAAAATGGTACAAAATCAAATGAACAAGTATTAACTGTAAAAACGGATATTTTAAATTTATATTTCCATTCGCTGAGCATTAATATTGCGGAAGATACCACGAAACAAAACAAATAACACTATGACTCTCATTTATTCATTCAGTAGCATGTCCTTTGCAGAACATCGCTCCCATAACAACCTTCTGGAAAACCTCTCGATCATAAGCAAGATGTCACGCGTCCGATACACCCATCTGGAGATCATCCGCCACATCCTGCACCCATCTTCTCTTTGGCCTTTCTCTTCCTCTCCTCCCAGGCATATACCCCTCCATTATTGTTCTCTCTAAACTTTCGTGGCGATTCAAGAGACCGAAATATTTCAATTTTCTTTGTTTTATCGTCTTTAGTAGCCAATCTTCTTCAATATTCAGCACTTGAAGTATGGATGTATTTGTTCTTTTCTTTACCCAAGATATTCTTAGAACTCGTCTATAACATTTATATTCAAATGCATTTATGCGATGTTCAGCTTGTTTACTAAGTGTCCAGGTCTCACAGACGTATATTGCAATAGGAAAGATGCATGCTCTTAAAAATCTAATTTTTGTAGTTCTATCTGTCCCACTCCATAATTTATTCAGTTGTTTTAGTCTTTGGAGATGTCGCTTGTTTTCCCGGGAGAGAGGTGGAATCAACAAGCACATCTTCAAACTTATTATCTGTTGGGATTATTGACTGACTTTTGTCTACACCCCTCCCTTCTGTCTTCCCTTCCATATATCTATTTCTTTCACTCTCTCTGTTATTCTCTCAACACATACTCAGACAACAGTTCCTTTCAACAATAAATAAAAGATTTATTAAGAAAAACTATGTCTGGTGTATGTATGGACTGAGTATATGTAGTTGGTATTGTCTGCTAGTGTGAATGCAAGATAGGACGGTTGATCTCGTATGTGCATTAGTTCTTCTCGTCTTTTCTGTCAGCCAAAACACAGGACTGCACACACAGAAATGGAGTGATCTCACCATGAATGATCTCCTCCTGCTTGAGTCGGGAATTAATCCAATTCTTGAAGAAAACAACTGTTCAATGTCTTATCACCAGAAAATAATCCGATTTGGTAAGTCACTGAAGTTCATATATTTCCCGGTTTGGACGGTATTATAATCCACCTCTGAATACACACCGCCACTATCCGACATTGTCTAGAGTTACTATGAATGTTCTACACCATGTCTATGGTTAACAAAGTTTAATGTTTCGGCATAGTGCAATTGCATGCAGTTTTAAGTATCCCTGCTTGCCACAGGTTAACGTCTTTTCCTTTTCAGGGTTTTAGTTGTATATTTGTTTGAGCATACAATGTTCTGTATTTGACGTTAAGTTCTCACTTCTTCATATTAAAACATGTCTATGTTCTTGTTGTTTCTAAGTAGGTACTTTATTTGCTCAAGGGTAGTAATCTTCATCTCTTCTATGATTTCAATAGGAGATTTGAACCTGTGGAGAAGATAGGTAATCTGGTGATATGCGTCTGCTTCATATAATTTTCTTATGTGATAGTCCTTTTCTAGCCATACTGAAAAGCCTCCGAAAAACATACGGACATACGATTTCTGAGTGCACTAAAGTTTACACGACTAGATAAACGAATGCAATTTCACACATTAAGAACAACACCTATATCCCTATGCCACTATTACACTAATATATTAATACCTTATATATGCCTCTATAGAATTAATGTAAGTCCCCGAATCGAAATTTATCCGCAGCCAAGCACTCTATCCCATTATAAGGGGGGATATTTCTATTCATTACAGGACACATAATTCTATCTTTCCGTCCAGTTTGGTATCACACACTAAACAGAAACTCCATGTTCAGCTTTTTATATTTCGTGTCCCATTCTCCGTTGATTGTTTGATCTACAATCAAATTAGCCGTACCCGTAACATCAAAAGTTCAGTGAAATCACGTATACGTCCTGGCGCTCCGTTCTCCGCTGTTGCGCTGGTCCTCTGTCCATCGCTCGTTTGCACTTCAAAGCATTCTCCGTTCATTTTCCCGTCGGCCGATCGTCCCGTTTCTCCGTGTCCGTCAGATCGTCAAGCAATGAACTTTACGAACACCTGTATCCTATTTTCATATCTGTGTCGGTCAATGCTCTTTTATTCGTCCTCCTCTCAGAATGAAGTACACGATTGTTAACCCTTCTCCTTCCTTGTATTTTAATATGTAAGTTATCAAGGAATCATTAAACTGCAGTTTTTTCTGTGACAGAAGAGCAATTGATACTCGTCGTTTAATTTCTTTCATTGTGTCACCGTTGTTGGTAATCAATGACCCAAGATTTTCAACATTTTCCACCACCTCCAATGTTTCCTCATTAACATATATTTCTTTCTCCATAGTAGTTTTATCTGTATGCATTATCTTTGTTTTTGCTATGTTAAGAGCTAGTGCATCAATATGTCGTTCTTCTGTTCAAATGGGAGGTCACATTTGGCGATATATTACTCTTGAATCAATTAAAATAACTTGAGTTAGTTTTACCTTTACCTTGACATTTAACACAGGTCGTCGATGCCATTGGATGAAGAGATTAGTTTGCTGTTTCTTTTAGTAGGGTGCTGGTATATCGTGTATATGACACCCTGACCTGCTCCGCAACAACGAAACAAGTTACATAGTATATGTGTTTCGTCGAATGTAACACCATTTTCTTCAGGCTCACATAAAGTATAATCATATCCAGCTTATTCACATAAAAGCACGTTATAGTTGTTTCTTCACGACAGTGACATAGTATATGGCTGCATAAGACCGAAATTCATACAAGAATGACTTTGTTCCGGTTACAGCTGTACTTTTTCATACACATTGATTCGATACAGTATGTTCACGTCCAAGGATTATATTATACTAGCTGACCCGGCCCGGCTTCGCCCAGGCCCTGGAGGGGATCTATCTATCTATCAGTCTGTCTGTCTGCTTGTTTGTCTGTCTGTCTGTCTGTCTGTCTGGCTGACCCGGCCCGGCTTCACCCAGTCCCTGGTGGGGAGCATCTAATTTAATTCATATAAGTAGTCATATAAGCTCTCCCGTTCCCGACTATCTGTCTGTCTGTCTATCTGTCTGTCTGTCTGTCTGACCCGGCCCGGCTTCACCCAGTCCCTGGTGGGGAGCATCTCATTTAATTCATATACGTAGTCATATAAGCTCTCCCGTTCCCGACTATCTGTTTGTCTGTCTATCTGTCTGTCTGTCTTTCTCGGCCCGGCTTCACCCAGTCCCTGGTGGGGAGCATCTCATTTAATTCATATACGTAGTCATATAAGCTCTCCCGTTCCCGACTGTCTGTCTGTCTATCGGTCAGTCTGTCTGACCAGGCCCGGCTTCACCCAGTCCCTGGTGGGAAGCATCTCATTTAATTCATATAAGTAGTCAAATAAGCTCCCGTTCCCGACTATCTGTCTGCCTGTCTATCTATCTTACCCGGCGTGGTTTCGCCCAGCTCCTGGCGCACAGTAACTTAAAAGAATGTCCTTCCACACACCATTCATTATTTTTAACAAAAACTGTTTTTAATAACCGACATGACAGTTGATAAGTTCTTTAAGCAGAAAAAGATGGGTTACAATGTTATGCATTATGCATTATTTTTATGAAAACTTTGAAAATGCCTTAAAGATTATATCATTATTTATTATAACTCATATGCCTGTAAATAACTATAGACAAAGAGTTTATAAATCTTTGGGGGGGGGGGGGGGGGGAACCCGCATTTTAACAGTATTTAACAGGCATGCTGCGTGTAAGGTATGCATAAAGTATGAACAACACACACAAAATTAACTTAAGAATGTCCTTCCAGACACCATGTGCTCTCTTTCACTAAAATATAAAATTAGATTTTTAACTAACTATTGCATTTCATCTGAATCTGATAAAGGGCACAGACACAAACAAATATTGTCTACATATATAGTATAGGATATTGAAATATGGTACATGGCCAAAAGAAAAAGGCCAACCTGAAACTACTAAACGTAAATGCTGGGTACTTCAAAGGATAGGCTTCTTCTTTTTTTAGACCAAAAAAAAAACCACAACCTGCATTTTAACAGGCGTGCTGCGTGTAAGGTATGCATAAGGTATGCACACCCACAACATTGAATGAAAAATGTGATGTTGACACATACGCGGACAACTTTTTTTTTTTAAACAAAAACAAAATCGAGAATATACCCATTTAATTGTGTACTGACCTTCTCTCTGCCAAGCGAACGGAAAAAACAAATGCTTCGATTACTTCAAAAGTTCCACTCTGAAAAAAAGTACAGAAATAAAATTCTGACGTATCTAAAATAAATCCATTATTTTTAATGAACACTGGTTTTAAAAACATAAAAAGATGTGTTAGAAAATTTTCACTATTTAAATAGATGCATTACTTTTATGATAATTATTATGAAAATGCCTAAAAGATTATATCACTATATATTATAACTCAGATGCCTGTAAATAACTATAGAAAAGAGTTTATAAATCTGTGAAAACAATGCAACAATCTATACATAAAATAATAGTGATGTTATTAAAAGTTATGACCCTTGAAATAACTTTTCTTATGTTAAGTCCCCTTGAATATAGCTGCCCAAATATTAGCTGCCCTGCCCGGCTTCGCCCAGGCTCTGGCGGGGATCTATCTATCTATCTATCTATCTATCTATGTATCTATCTATCTATCTATCTATCTATCTATTTATCTATCTATCTATGTGGAGCATCTCATTTAATTCATCGTCAATCAACTCATTTAAACTCAGGGGACGTAACTTAAGATATAACAATTATACTAAAAGTTATATCCCTTTTTGTCATATATTTTTATATTTTCTTATGTTCAGTCATGTAATTACAAAATTAAATTTTAGGAAGGTAATAGCTGATAGCTGATAGATAAAACTATCACAGTTGGTTGCACAGGAATGAAAGGAAAACGTGTAGAAAATTTCATCTCAATCGGTTGGACCGTTCGCGAACGCATGAAGGACAGACAGACATACATACATACATACATACCTACCTACCTACCTACCTACCTACCTGCCTGCCTGCCTGCCTGCCTGCCTGCCTGCCTGCCTGCCTGCCTGCCTACATACATGCATGCATGCATGCATGCATGCATGCATGCATACATACATACATACATACATACATACATACATACATACATACATACATACATACATAC